>RJWH01000769.1:191104-412909 GCA_004363575.1 Solenodon paradoxus | reverse complement strand
CAAATGTCATTAACCAAAAAGAATAATGAGTGCTGCTTGTGAGGTGACTGGGATCACCATATGATCTCCTACTTGGATCATTTATGAGCAAAGGCTTCTCTACAAAGAACCAATTTGGGGGAACATGTGAACATCTCTTTCAGTCTGTTGGCCTCATTTACAAGTCTTTGTTTTGTTAGTTTGCTTGCTCATTTATTTATATTTGGAAGGTAGTCTTTCTGCTTCTCTATCAGGCCGTCACATCTCCCAAATAACATCATCCCTTCCTGGTGTGAATATGGCCTGGACTTGAGGCAGCAATTAACTGCTCATGTAATAGAAGAATCCAAATTTTCCATTTTCTTTTTTTTTTTTTCCTTCTTTTTTTAACTTCTTGGGTGGTTGGGGCACATTATTGAAACAATTATTACATTTACTCAAGAGTTTGTCTTTTCTATTAAAAAAAATTCCATCTAAGTGCCTCACGGTGAAGAGGAGGAGATTGTGTAACCAGAGTCTCCTCTTAACTGGTCTTGATTGTTAAAGAAGACTGATCCCTTTGTGCTTAAGCTTGGCACACAGCAACGGTTTTAATTTAACAGTCCAGCTCCTTTAATAGATCAATTCTCTATTGTGTTTTGAATTCGGTGCATTCCCAGTTTACTCTCTAAGCTGTGGGCTCTTGGAGAAATTGGGGCAGGAGTGTTAGAGGCTTAGTCATTTTGGGTATGATTTATACTTTTATCCCAAGCCTTTCTTTTATTCGTTAGACAGGGAAGGAAACTGATGTTTGTACATGTCTGCCATGTGTCAGATACTCTCTAGGGGTTTTGTCCATTCCCACCTAGTCCTCATGGTGACTCTGATGCTTTTCTCCGCTGCCACTTTCTCCGCTTCTACCAGAGGCCAAGTCACTGTGACCTTTTTGCTTGGACTTTTGTACCCCCATTTTGGTGTCTCCAACTTTTCTCTCCCCTTAGTAATTTATTCTTCTCCATGCATCAGTTGAGTCCACTTTTAAAATGTGAATAAAATTTCACCTCCTTACTGAAGACTCTCTGATAACTGTGTCGCACACAGAATGAAGTCCTGTGCCCTGGTTGACAAGGCCCATCGTGATCTGGCTTCTACCTCTCTCTGAGAACTCATCTACCACCCTGCCCTAGCTTGTCCACTGTGCTCCACACATGATGGCCTCCTTTTTGTGCCTGGAAGCCACCAGCTGGCTCTTCCTCAGGGCCTTTGTACCAACTGTTATTCCTGCTTAGAGTACTCACCCCAGAGCTTTACTCTAGGCCTGACTTCTCCTTGTGATTTGTGTCTTACTAAGATGATACCTGCTTATTATAACTTCCCTGACCTGCCAGATTATAGCAACTTTCCGCAGTTGTATCAATTTTATTTTCATCAAATCACTCACTGTAGTTTAAGTAAACTTTTGCTGTTAGATTGAGTTTCTATCTTGGCGCCCTGCCACTTACTGACTGGGTGACTTCACCTCTCAAGGCTTGGGTTTTCTCCTCCATAAAATGGATATGTATTCATGTCCCTCCATTGTGAGAATTAAATAAGTTAATTCTTATCTCTGAGAGTTATTTCTGACACATTGTATATGCTCAGGAACTGTTAGCTATTATTATTTTGATGTCATTAGTGTAATTAAAATATTTTTTGCCTGTTTCTTTCACTACTTATCTTTTCTACCTACAATATAAGCTTTATGAAGGAAAGTACCTTCCCTATTATATTCACAAATGTACCTTTAGAGTCTAGAATAGTGTTTGACACATAGAAGGCATTTACTAAATCTTTGTTGATGATTAAAATCTGAGATCTCATTATATTTTAGAAATTTGTAATTAGGGTTCAGAGAGGTAAAGTAACTTAGTGAAGGCTATGCAGCTGCTAACTAGCAGTCCCTAATAGTGGGGTTTAGACAGGATCATGGTTCCAAAGACCATATTGTTTCCACATATCAAAATGCTTAAGTGGACATTTTTTAAAATTTCAAATTCTTTACCATTTGAATATGATTTTCAGGTTGTCAGGTTGTCTTTATATGACTCATGAAATGGAAATAACCATTTGTAGAACTTTGAGGGGTCAAGGCCAAGAGTTCGACCCAGAGGCAGATTGGGAAAGTGGGCTGTAAGGAAGCCCACCAAACTTGAGGGATAGAATAAAAGTTATCCTGACCGCAGCTTTGGGAAATTACGAGACAGTGAATCTTGGACTTGGGCCGTTTGAGGAGATTCATATGCTTTGACTTCTGATGGGAAGGACATACATCCCTTGTTTGGGCTTTTGTACTTCTTCTATCACTGGATTCTAGTGAGGTGGAGGCAGTTGAAAAACTGAATGTTGGCTTCTGCAGTTTCTAGGAATTAGCCTTGAATCTGCTTTTGTCACTTGACAGGACATGATAATGGTCCTTGGTCTGTAGGGGCTTTACTGAGTCATTATTTTGAAGTCTTTTTTTTTTTTTCTTTCTTATAACCTACAACAGCTCTGGGAGCACATGACACAGAGGAAAAATACAGGCTTTGGAGATATCAAGGTTCACATTTCTTTGTGCCACTTCTTGGTTGCATCTTGGCACAGACTTCTCTAAACCTTTGTTTGTATAGTGGCGTGACAAGTGAAAGAGGGAACTTGCCTCAAGTGTCTTCTGTAGTGTTTCTAGTTTGGATCATTGACTCTTGAGAATTTTATAATAGCTATAGACTCCCCCTCCAAAAAATACCCATAAACCCCAAATTTGGCATGTAATTTCATTGAGTTCTTATACTGTTTGAAACTCAAGTTAAGAATTCCTGTACTGGACCAGGACTCTAGAAGAAAGCCTCTCTCTCTCTCTCTCTCTCTCTCTCTCTCTCTCTCTCTCTCTCTCTCTCTCTCTCTCTCTCTCTCTCTCTCTCTCTGTCTCTCCCTCTCCCTCCCCTCCCTCCCTCCTTTCCTCCCTCCCTCTCCTCTCTGTACGTGTGTGTGTGTGTGTGTGTGTATGTTTCTTTTCTAGGAACTAGACTAGCACTTGGCTTCCTGTAAATCTCTTAATAATGTTTGTTGAATGAGGGTTTCTGGGTTTCTTAATCACCTTGAGCTTGATTTTTGGTTTCCTTTGCCCCAGGCCCTCTGACGGTGCCAGCTTCATGACCCAGTCTAGGCATGCCAGTAGCCATCACACTATGGCAATAAATTTCTGCGCCTGTGGTTTTACCTTAGGTAAACTGTAGAGGTGGACTCATGAAATGCTTGGAATATATTTTCAGTTAATAATAATGTTTGAATGTCAAGAGCCGACCATTGGAGAGGCACCTCGGAGTATTTAGACACTAGGTTGGGCTTGATCATCACAGTCTGACGTTTGCTAATGAATCTTTACTAATAGAATATACAATTTTAGAGTTTATAAAGTCTTAGAGATAATGTCATCTGATTCCTCTAGACGATTGATTCGTTCAATGTCATTCAACTGGTATAGTGGGAAGGCTCAGGGCATATAACAACATAGAATCCCTTTCTACCCTCCACAAATGAGTATTCTGTGCTCCTTTAAAACCAATAATTTCCACTAATTTTTGTGTATTTAGCAACTTTTGATATTAAATACAGCCACTTTTGTACTGAATAATGTCACTGTCTGAAATTGGCTTACTTACGAATGAAATATGTTATCTTGCTAAAAGAAGTTATAGTCTAAATATAAAAACACTATTATGAGCAGCAAACAAAATTTATGTGTTTTTTTTTTTAATTTAATTTGAATGGATGCTAAATTACTTCCCTTCTCTTTTATCCACCTGCCTGCTTCTTTAATTACCTGGTGTCTGATGACATTTATGTTCACGTTTTAGCATCTAAATATGGTTGAGCATCACTTTAGCTCAGAGGCCTTAGAAACAGCATACACACAGAGGCATCCAGGTTCCTGTCCAGTAGAGCTGCGATGGAGCATGGAAGCTGTGCTGAGAAGTAGTAATTCTCGGCAGTTGTAATGAGCAGCCAGTCTAGCTTGGCTCCTCTGCTTTATATGTGAGGGTTGAGCCTGAGTACTTGATCTTAGAGCCTGGGCTTGATATTCTGAATTAATGGTATCTTCCTCTTCTTCAAAGATGTTTACGTTCTCTTCAAGTGCATGCTTTTTTCCAGGGGACTCTACAACATCAAAGAGTGTGTTTGCTATTTGAATACTTAAATTCCAAAATCTCCTTGATTTTATCTATCCAAATCAGTGTGAAACAGCAAACAAATAGTCCCTCAACTGGTTACAGTCCCATTTGGCTTTTCTGAAATCTTTTCATTGTAAGAGTTCTTTGACTAGATTCAGCATATAAATTGAAAGTGGGTACATGGTGACTGTCAAGAGTGAATGCTTATTTTTATGGAATGGGAACTGGATTTGTGGGTTTTCTAGGATTCCTTTTTCTTGTCTTGGCAGAAAGATAGCCAGCCATTTCTCAGCAAACCTGAAAATAGGTGAGCTGTCAAGGTGTTGGCAGTGACGACTCCTCTGGGTGGGACTCAGGGCATCCCACCAGCAAAAAGGAGAGGAGACTTCAATGACTGCGCATTTTGGTTTTACTTATTATAATTGCTCCAGGTGCTAAATTGGGTGTGACAAATCTAACAGGTAATTGCCAAGTAGGTTTCATTACCAGTCATTGACTAGATAAATGATGTTCCTTATGTTAAAATACAAAACTAAAGAAAAAAAAAAATGAACAGTTTATATTTGGGGTTAGAATTCAGGTGTTGCATATGTATTCACATATATCAAAACTTTCAAAATTGTGACAGTTACTTCTGTCAAGGTGGGGGTGCAGATCGGACAGAAGTGGAGGAGCGGTTATGATTTAGGATTGGCAAACAAAGCTTTTTCATAGGGACTGATAAATAAGACCTTATGGAAAGCATTCAGCTCTGAATACTTAATTAAGATTTTTGACATTATCGTAGCTAATCTACATGTTACCTGTATGTGACCAGTGTCTTTAGATTTCAGTCATTAGTTTGATTAATTTAATGAAGACATTTTAAAGGAAAGGGACAGTCAGGAATGAAGGCAAATAGAGGCAGTCAGGCAGGAAGAGAGAGGAGGAAGAAGCACTTTATTTACTTTATTTAATTTATCTTGGTTAGTCTCCCTGGCCCCAGCTGTGAACCCTGATCCTGGGGTATCTGTGAACTGCACCATTACCCCACCAGGGTACACCTCAAAATATTTTTAGCAGGCATGTTGAAGGGCAGTAAATCTTGAAAATCATGTCACAGTGTTTTCATTCATTCTGGAAATATTTGTTGAGTGCTTACTTTATCCTGGGTCTTCAGTAATGAACAGGTCAGAATGGCAGTAGATGAGGAGAGGGTTTTGCCTCATTGGTTTACTACATAATCCTAGTAACTAGAACTATGCATGCACACAGTAGACACAAAATAATTACTGACTCAAAGAAGAAAGTAAGATATGATTGATCTCTGTTTCCGTGGAGCTCACAGTTTAATGGGAGAGGCAGATAAAAATAAGTACAAATAAATGATAGAATCTATGAGAGTGACTGGAGTGTTGGTACTTTTCTGATAGGATGGTGAGGGTTGGGCTGGTAGGAATGGGTTGATGAGAAAGAGATAGTTGTAAAATGCCAGAGGAAAAACTGTTACTTAATGACCGAAAGAAGGCTTGCATGACTGGCGAGTGGTGAATAAGGGGGAGACTTGTTAAGGGTAGGCCTCGTGGGTCAGGGATTTGGATTTTATTCTCTGTACAATGGGAGCCCATCAAGAAGCTAGAAGGTTTTAAGCAATGACATATTCTGATTTGGTTTTCAAAAGAAGTTGCTCTGAGTGCTTTGGAGAATAGATCACAGGCAGGGGGACAAGAGGAAGACCAAGATGAGTATATGGGGTATTATAGGTGAGAGATGGTAGCAGCAGAGAGCAGTGGATGGTTTGGAATATATTTTGGAATAGAGAACATTATTTAGTGCTCTCAAAGAATTACCTGAGAAATTTGATTCTCATTTTTCTCTCTCCCCTCACCTCTTTTCCCTTCTTTCCCCTTTCCATTTTTCCCGCCTCTCCCTTCATAAAAAATCTTTAAATTTTTTTGTTGGATTATGAGATATTGTCTGTAAATGAGAGGACAACAGTCATGCTTTGTTTAAGGAGATTTGATTAATTATGGACCACATGTGTGACACGGCTCCAGTGTAGTGCAGGTATGTTGTAGGCTCTACCATCTGGATTTGTGTAATTACCCTCAGCGATGCTCACACGATGAAATAGATAGCTTAACAGCACAGTTCTCAAAATGTCTCCTGTCGGTACGTGATGCATGACTAGACTGGTTTTAAAGTATGGCGAGTATGAGGAGCTGAGACGGTGAACTCTGTGTGCTTCAGGGTAGTACACGGCTGTAGTTCTGTGGTTCCAGGCATTTTTGACAATGTGGATTCAAGGCAGAATGGCAATACACACTGTATCATTTGCCAATTCAGAGCATAATGAAAAATAAAATCAGGAAATTCAACTCTGGCTCTTGAATGAAATAGGATTCAGAAGGGATTATCTCAAATCTAGTTTATGAGATAATGTGCTTTCTTATAAACACAGACATCAGTTATGCATTTAGAACGTCTGATTTATTATTCGGGATTCTTTTTGACTGTTGTAAATTCAGTGATCCACTTGGATAGTCTGTTACTGTGAAGTTTTAATAGGTAACAAATGGAATGGTAGAACATAAAAGCAAACTGAAATGCTAATAGTTGGTACTCTGAAACCATTAACTTTAAGCTGGTTATTCCTGATCCAATATTGGAACGTAAGATAGCAGACAGGCTAAGTGTGACTTGAGCCCTGGTTCTTTGGAAACTCATCCCTGGAAAAAGGATACAATTCAGTTTCCAAGGCATCAGCATTTGCTTTGCAACCTGTATGCCTTTGTGGAAAAACTCGCTATTCACACCGTCCCTTTATATATCAAAGGAAAAAGTCAGGTGAAATGGCTGTAATGTTGTTGGAAAAGACAAAGCCAGACAAAGAGAGTCTTCTTCATAGAAAACGTGGCCAATATTTTCTAGCATATTGTGATTTTGATAATCATAAACCACCCTGGAAAGCAATTCTGGATAGATGTCATCTGCTACCACACATTTTATGGAAAAGAAAACTAAGAATTTGCCTGACATTGAACACTAAGTAGAAAATATACCTGTTGGCTCTAGGAAAAATTGGAGCATTAGAATTAAAACAAAACAAAACAACCTATTTCTTTTCTGTTAGGTTTCAGAGGAATTGTTAGAAGGAGAAAGCCAATTGTTCATTTCAGGCTGACTTACAGTTTCGGCAAATTAAATTTGAGGCATAATGTTGAATGGAAAGGGAAATGACCTGGGTAAGAATGGATGAGATTAATGCTATGTTAGGAGGTGAAATTTTGTCCAGGTTTTTGTTTTTTCCTGCTGTTATTTGATCCCATCTAGACGTCTGGTATATTTAATCATATAAACATCTTTCATCTTAGACTGTGTAGTGTGCCTGCCCCTCGCACACTAGGTGAGTCAAGTGAAATTATAGTTAAATCAAGCCAAAAAGTATATTATTAGAGAGAAGGCAAACATAGTGTGTGTCAGACCAGTCAAGGACTCTGAATTATTCATCTTTGCTGGTTTATGACAGAGCAGATTCAGAGGTGTGTTATGCTGATTCTGTTTGATTGGGTAATTCTAGGGCTGGCCCCTTCGCTCTCTATCCCACTCAAGTCTTCCTTCTTCATTTAACCATACATTGTGAGCATTACATTGTGGGTATTCGGAAATGCTATGCTTTTGCTTGGTATGAAGACCAGCAAAAAGCAAAACCGGCCACATTTCTTTCCCTTTAAGTGATACTCTGCAACATTTATGGAATATGTGCCCCAAATTAGAAGTAAAGTATACGCATTCCTGAATTGGGCAAATTCTAATCTGATGGGTCTTTTTCATATTTAAACCTTAACTAAAATTTATAAATTCCTTCTCTTTCATCTTTGCTTTTTCTGTACTCCTGATGTCCTATTTTACTTCTTTGACTATGTGCTGTTCTGTTTTTGATACAAAACTGACCCTATGTATGCTCAACCATATGCTCCATTTCCCTGTCTTCTTGGAAAGGAAATGGTGCCAATTGCTTTATTAGTCTCATGGGGGCAGTTATCTTCTGAGGACTAGGGAGAACTGGGTGTGTGTCTCTTATTTGTACATACACTGTGCTCTATCAGTGAGTGTGCAAATAACATTGTATTTTTCCATTCAACTGTATTATGCAAGTAATAAGAACCATGTGTTTGAATAAATTAATTGCATGCCAAATCTCATTTTGGAAATGAAATATTTTAGTTTAAGACTGAAGGGTATTTGTAAAGCTATAATATGTTGTGGTGATGAAAGCTTTCTTTAAAATCTATGATAGCTGTGGGCTTAAAATTATTCCTTATTACAGGGGAGTGCTCTGGTGGAGTAGCAGCTACGTCAGTCACGTCCACCATATACCCCTGGGTTCTAGTCCTGGGTTCGGGGGTGGGGGTGGGGGTGGGGTAACAAACAGCATGAACGACTAAATAAAAAGAAAATAAAGATGTTGCTTTTTTCTTCCTGTCTGCCTACCAGCCTTCATTACTACTTGAACCATTCCTTAAAATAAAAAAGAAAAAAATTTCTTTAAAATATTTATTATTACCTATGGGTATGTGTGTGTGTGTGTGTGTGTGTGTGTGTGTGTGTGTGTGTTTATGCTTATGTACATGCATACAGATCTCTGAGCAAGGGATTCTGTGCACCCAGGCTTTGAATTTTCTGAATGAGAGAGCTACCCTGGAAATGGAACTACTTTTATAAGCTTGGCTATGAGCTAGCTAGCTAGTAGGCATATCTGTAGTGGTCTGCGGTGTAAGCTCAGTATCTACAAAACGTTCAGAGAACACAGATTTTTTTGTTTGTTTGTTCGTTTGTTTATTTTTACCTCATGAGGTTGTTCTCCAAAAGCATCTTTTTAGAGAGCTGTCGTGGAGCTCACAGACTTTTTGTGGTTTAGTTTAATGTAAGATTCCTCTGCACCTTCAGCCCCCAAAACTTTGCAATACTCTTGAAATTTGTTGGACTTCTCCTGACTTTGAAGCTAGAGGAGGTTCTCATTTCTGATTAGGCAGCTGTTAACATTTTTTTTTTGTTGTCGTTGCTGTTCTCATTTCATGGTGTCAAACAACCATACGCGGCTACTCTACTTGGAGAACAGTATGTGACTGTAGACCCTTAAGGTCCTCTCTAGTGTGGAAATCATGTCAACGCATGTGCATGTTTTTGCTCCCTTCTCCCAGTCTTCCTGAGCTTTTTGATTTCTTCAGATTCCCCAAGTTGATGCTACTGTTGTTTTTCCCGAACTTTAAATATGCTAATCCTAGTAGCATTTTATAGAACTACAGGAAAGTAACAAAGCACACCGTCTGAACCAGTTTTAAGTGTATACTTCAATGGCACGAAGTACACTGACACTGTGGTGCAAACATTTCCACCATCTAGCTCCAGACCGTTTTGTTTTCCCGCGTGGAATCTCACTGTCCATGGAAAATAACCCGTTTTCTCCTCTTCCCAACCCCTGGAAACCGCCATTCTGTTTTCTGTCTCTATGAGTTGGACTCTTAGGTGGCCCCATAAATGGAATCATGCATGGAATCACGTTTGTGTTTTTGTGACAGCCTCATTTCCCTTTTTATAGTGTTCCTCGGGGTTCATTCACATTATGATTTCATAAGAACACTTTTCGTCATCTTTCCAAACTCCGCTTGAGAACACCTACTTAGGTTTCAGTTTTTAGCTCAAATGTCAGTTTTGGAAGCCTTCTCCCAGAGCTCCCCACTATCCTGCCTTTGTTTTGTGTATCATAGAACTTAACTGCATTTGATTATAATTTGCTTATTTAATGGTTTAACATTTCTCATATATGTTGAGTTCCATGAAGGCAAGAATATTTGTCTTGCTATATCTGTATTGATCGCTGTTGTCTGCTGCGACCTGGGTCTCAGTAGCAGCAGGGCCAGGAACTTGCAACTTTAGGTTTAAACACGTCCAGTGTAGTGCAGGGTGCAACCTGGGTGATTTTACATCCCATTGCTGACATTATAGCTTTGTTATCTTGAACCAGGCATTATGTCTATGTCCTTTCTTTAAAAAAAAAAAAAATCTTTAAATTGGGGATAATGATTTTTTTCACAATGAGTAAGAGAGTTAGCATGGATGAAAGTGCCTCTTTGGTCAGTATGATTGAAATGAGTGTGAAGAACCTGGGGAACAGAACTCCCAACATTTTTAGTCTAGTTGCTGATGGCATTAATTTAAGATTTAAAAACAGGAGAAGCAGACTTAAGGATATTATGAAAGAAAATGTTGACTTTGATTTTGGGCTCACAGAATCTCAGGTGCTGGTGGGGATTTCCATGTTGTAATATCCCAGAGACAATTTTAAATGCAGGTTTCCACTGGAGATGAGGATATAAGAGTTCTCTGTAATGAACTCATTTTAAGAAGGCAAGATGGTCTAAAGGGAGACTGCTTTGTAGAGTGAGAAGAGGGAGAAGAAAGGTAGTGAAAGTCTGCTATTAAGGGTGGAGGAAGAAAGAGCTGAAACAGATTGAGAAGCAGGGAACATAGGCTAGAGGAATAAAAGGAATCTTGTAGAAACCAGGGGAAAAGAGAATTTTGTGAAAGAGATGCAGATAGCTGTGCAGTGCTTCCCAGATGACCAAGAGATGGTGTGCATTTTAGCAAGTAGAGTTGGTCATTAGTCTTGGGAGGAATTATTTAATAAAATGGTAGTGATAGAAACCAGATCATAGCAGGGGTCAGGGCAAAGTGAGACACTAGGAGTTTTGGGCTTTTAAATTGCTCTTCAGGAAGTTTGGTGGGAAAAGAAAAGACACAAAGGGATGGTAGCTGGAGTGGGAAAGAGGAAAAGCCAAGGAAAGGTTTAAGTAACAAAGCAATTAGTTAATAAAGAATTAGCTACTTAGTTAATTCATAGTTCATTTTTAATGTGTCATTTTTTATTTTTTTTTTTGAGTCTGGGATAACATTACATAAAGGATGAAGAAAAGAGACCTATGAAGAAGAGGTTGCTTGATGTCGTCCGATAAGTCTGTGATGACTGATACATGACCCAAAGTAATGTAGGGAGGAGTGGGAAGCATAAGGACAGGCAAAATTATTAGTGTACTTAGTGTATTTTTGAGCATTTAATTGACATGTAATTAAGGTATATTAAATACTTCTGTAGTGTTTGTTTTATAGCAGGCATTGCACATTCATTTCTTTACAAAGTTCATTTAATGTAATCTTTATAACACCCTGTCCAGGTAGGTACAGTAACTATTTTATTGATGGGGGATTGAGGCACAAGTAGGTTAAATAACTAACTCAAGGTCACACAGCTGGTAATGGGCAGAGGCAGGATTTGAACCAGCAAGGTCTGGTTCTGGAGCCTGTGCTTTTGTTTGTTACTTTTCGGCTGTACTCTTCAGTCTTTTTCTTTTACTCGGAGCCTGCTTAAAGAGATGGTTGAAGATCTCTAGCTGATATCTCAATAGTTAAGTGGGAAGCCTGGTCTTCTGGTTATTACATCTCAGAGTGGAGTGTTGTATTTTACAGCATAATGAAATTATATGGGTGATGGTTACGTTAGGTTGCAAGACTTGGCATATTTGCAGAAGAATAACTTTATTAGAATTATTATTCACTTTTTATAAGACAAGCCAGCAATGGTAATTTTTCACTCGTAATATAACTGAAAGAGGAAACTTGAGAACATTAAATGCATGTATTGAAAAAAGAGATTAAGTACATGCTGATGAAGTTAAAGTTTTATGTGATGCCTCAATCAAGAAATTGTGATTAAATAAAGAATGTGATTAAATAAAGAATAAAGAAAGGTTTGGATATTCAAAGTATTATCTGAATAGTGGAATATATATTCTATTCTTGTGGATTTTACTTTATTTTAAAAAAGTTCCTTTGAAGAACAATTTATGAGATCAAGGAATGCTATAGCTAGCTGTAGACTATGTGGGAATATGTGAGTTATAGTGAAAGGTGCTTTTACTTTAGGGGGAGCATTCTTTATTACTTTCTGGGACTCTGGGAATGGATACATGAAAACAAAAAGTAATAAATAACCTACTCTTTTAGTTGTTTTTCTTTAACTTTTCATCAATGCTGGGCAAAACTAATAGTTGACGTATCTGTTTTTGTGTTAAAGTAACACCATATTTTATATGATTCAGTTGTAGCTATGGGAGTGGAAGTATTTAATGCCTAATTAATTATGCCACACTTGCTGTGGAAACAGCAGAGAGCCATAGAGAGCTAAGGATTATTAAATGGGTAGTCACTGAGGTCATTTACGCATGTTTTTAATGTAACATCCTGTATATCTGCTTTCCCACGCCAAGTTGTTTGATCGTGGTGTAATGGTTAAAACTTTGTAAAATTACAGTGAAGTCAGAAAATCGGCTTGTCTCAAGTGTTATATACAATTGGACTGCTAGCAGAAAAAATGCTTCGTTTGATCATACTAATGCTCACTGGGTAAGACACGTGGTGAAATCTCATTGAGCTCTGTCCTCTGGCCTTCAAGTAGACTGCTCAGGTATGAAATGTCAAGGTGGAAGTCCCCTGAAGATTGAAATATGATTGAGAGAATTTGACTGTTTCATCTATACAGGTTTTTGCCAAGAGGAGTTTTTCTCTCTTAGAAATGTAATGGACACATTATTAGGTCCTTAGAGCTAGAATGTAGCTAGAATGGCAATGAAGGAGTTTTAATTAATCTGCTATGTCTCTTTTATGATTGGAATGATATTTTGATTGTGAGGAAGATTCTTGGATAAGTGATTATCTGTTTTCAGTAGTATATTTGGAGGTGTCTCAAGGAAAGTATAGCTTATAAGGTAGTTATACCAAATGAAGTAAAAAGAAGTTAAAATGATCTGAACCATTATTCCCAAGTAAAGAATCCAACATTTTATTTTGTTCAAGGTACTTACTGATCTGATCCTATTCTCCAGATGTATAAGCTGTCCTTCTCTCAAAGTTTCAATCCTTTTCAAAATCACTCCCCAACCTTTATTTTTTCTGATCTCTTGTAGCTGCTTTTCATCATAGGGACTTTATTCATAAGGAAACTTTCTTTTCCCTTTGAAACTGCCGCATTGTTAGTGTTGATTGATAGTAGTTGGGAAGTTACAGCAAATTGGTCAGACAAATAGGTTTGGATATTCAAAGTATTATCTGAAATAGTAGAGTATATATTTTGTTCTTGTAGATTTTACTGTATTTTTAAAAAGCTCCTTTGAAGAACAATTTATGAGATCAAGGAATGCTATAGCTAACTGTAGAATACTTAGAAATATGTGAGTTATAGTGAAAGGTGCTCTTACTTAGGGAGGACATTTTAAAAGTGCTGGAAAAATGTAATGTGATAGCTTGATACAGGAGAGGGAACTTCTAGGAGCTAAATAGTAATTATTAGGGTGATCATAATATAAGAAAAATGAAGAGCATTCTAACTAATCAGTTTGTGTAAAACCCCCATTTATTGTCTTTACATAAACACAAAGCATTGATTCTTAAATTTAGAACCAGAAAAGTACCCCAGCAAAAATTGGACTAAAAGCATGAACAGGTATTTCACAAAAGAGCTGCTGCAAATGTCAGTTAACATGAAAAGTTACTCAACTTGATTTACAATCAAGTAAATGTAAATTAGAGTGAACTTGTTTTTTCATTTATAAACTTGCTAGAGATTTAAAAATTTGATAAATAATAGTGTTCAGGTGAAGAAATGGGTATTGTCTATTGATAGGCATAACTTTGATACTATTTTCCTAGAGGGCAATTTCACAACGTGAATCAAGAGTCTTAAAAGCACATACCTTTGATCTAGTGAATCTTCTGCTAAGAATTTTTATCCTGAAGAAATCTTCTGTGCCTTCAAAGTTGTCAACTGTTGCAATAAGCCCTCAGTTTTTATGTCTTCTGCTCTAAACACATAGCAGTAACAAGTTAACACATTTTTGTCATTTAAATTACAATATATATTGGTGTGTGTCTCTTTGGGTTATTTTGTCTGAAACTCTTTGTTTCCTGAATTTGGATGTCTATTTCCTTCCCCAAGTTAGGGAAGCTCAGCTATTATTTATTCAAAGTTTCTGCCCTTCCCCCTCTTTTTCTTTTCCTGGAATCCCTATGATACAAATGTTCTTGATGTTATCTCATAAGCTTCTCATGAGATCTTCATTTCTTTTAACGCTTTTTTTTATCTTCTGGTCTGCTTGAGTGCTCTGCATTATCGTCTAGCTCACTTGATTTGATTCGATGCTTCTCATGTCTACTGTTGAGCCCCTCTATTGTCTTTTAGTTCATTTATTGTGTTTTCAGCTCTATGATTTCTGATTGGAACTTTCGTATTTTGCCTGTCTTTGTTGTAGATCTTATTTTGTTGTTTTCCTAATTTCAGTGAATATCATTAAGACTGTTGCTTTGAAATCTTCATGTAATTTGCTTGATTGTTGCATTAGGGTTTTCTCCTGCTTTGTTCCATAATTTTTTGGGGGCGGGGGTGTAATTTTTTTTTGACCTTCATTTTGTTTGGCACTCTATATTTCTTTCTAAGGAAGGAATGCTGGCAGGAATGAAGACAGATAGGCAAGCAGGCAGGAAGAGAGTGGAAAAGGAAGTATTTTATTTAGTTATTCTTCTTGGTTGCCCCCTGGCCCCAGAATGTGAAACTGGGTCCTTGGGGTATATGTGGACTGTGCTCAGCCAGAGGCAGTGAACCTAACCACTACTTCACCAGGGTAAGCCTTCCATGTTTATTTCTGTTAGTTAGGCTAAATAGCTTTCTTTCCCTATCTTGATGTAATGGCCTTGCATTAGCATTTTAGGTTGAGATTATAGGCCTGGGGTTGGAAACTAGTTGCTGGGACCTGGGAATTAGGCTTCAAGTGGCCACATATGTTCAGCTGCCAGGTAGGGGGTATCTGCTTTGAGAACCACAGGAACCACTCTTGAGATCCTCTCTGAGAGGCTGCCTTAGTGTTTTACACCAGAAAGTTCCACAAACTGAGCTTTGCATGAAAGTGTTCAGCTACCTGTGCCAAGAGCTGCAGGCTAGGCTGCCTGCTGCTGCCCTACGCGAGTGCTGGCCCTGGCAGCTGAGAGAACCATAGCCGTAACAAAGTTTCTAGAAGGCGCAGCGTGCTGTGTCAGAAGGGCAACATGCTTTGCCTTCTGACTGTGTCTCTAATGTGTCTCCTAATGCTGGTGCCACACAGACACAAGAGAGCCTAGAGAGTATGCTCAGCAGCGTTCTGTTTGCTGGAAGGCTGTCCTTTTTATTCTTTCCTTTTACGTTTTTGGTTCTTAAATGGAAATCCTCCTGTTAGCTCTTTGTACACTTTATCCGTCCAGCTCTGCCTGCTCACTGTCCTGTGTTCTCTGCTCCCTGGAATTCTCTTGTTCTCCAAAGGAAAATCTCTTGGGTTTCCTGTTTGACACCATAATGGTTATGCTCTCTTCTTGGGTACAGTTCCTAGGTCTGGGGCACCTGTTACGAGAGTGAGCCCTTCAGTCCCTAGGAAGAGGAGGCTTTGTATCACTGGTATGTAGAATCTTAAAAACAACTAGAGGAAAATGAGTCAGATACAAGGGAACCTCAGTAAGATTATCTGCAGATTTCTCAGGATAAATTTTATGACCAGAAAGAATGGCATGATATATTCAAAGTTCTGAAAGTAAAGGACTTCCAATTGAGAATTCTCAACCCTGCTAGGTTATAGCTTAGAATTGAAGGAGTGATAAAGAGCTTTCCAGACAAATACAAGTTAAAGGAATGCATTACTACGAAACCAGCCTTGTAAGAAATGCTAAAGGAGTTTCTATAAAATGAAAATAAATCCCATTTAGAAGCAGTATGATTCCAAAAATATAAAATAATGGGGGGAGGAGAGTAAAATTAGGGGCTTTTAGAATGGACTTGAAATTAACTAGCTTTCAATTTAAAATGGGTTATAAGCAAAACAACAAGACATCTCACACCTGTGAGAGTGATGATTATCCAAAAGAATGAAAACAACATGTATTGACAAGGGTGTGGAGAAATGGAGCCCTTATGTATTGTTGGTGGGAGTGTAAATTGGTACAACTGTTATGGAAAGCAGTTTGGGGATTCCTCAAAAAATTGAAAATAGAAATTCTATATGATCCATTTATCCCACTTTTAGGTTTTTGGCTGAAATAGAGACAAAAACACAAATCTGAAGCAATATATACACCCTCATGTTTATGGTAGCATTATATACAGTTGCTGAGAACTGGAAACAAACCTGAATGCCCATTGGCAGATGAGTGGACAAAGCAGGTATTAGATATTTACATAATGGAGTATTTTCAGCTATCAAAAAGATGAGTGTTAGAAATGAACTTAGTTGGGCTTCTTCGTGCCCACTTTGTTATGCAGACTCCTCCATCTGAATGTCATTTGCCTTATATCTATATAGTATATAGTTTGCAAAAGGCACTAGTATGTATGCTGTATTTTATTTCATCTTCATAACACCATCTGAGATACTGTTTTACAGATGAGGAACTGAGGTTCCTCAGAGAGTTTGATTCAGGTGTGATCGATACCACATCTAAGAAGTGATAGAGTGTGGAGTCAAATTCTTACTGCTAAATTCTGTTTATTTTTACCTTGCCATATTTTCCTTAAATATGGAAAAAATGAAAGCTGGGATTGTTGAAATGATTGACATACTTTTTCATTTAAAGCAAATGTGGCAAATGTATATATGAAATATTTAGACTTCTTTTGGCTTAATTACTTCTTTCTCATCTTTCTGGTGTTAGTTTTTGTTTGTTTTTTTTTCTTTCTTTTTTTGTTTAATGAAAACGTGGAAAGTTTACATATAATTGTGAATTACATTGGGGTACTAACTATAAAGGGGTTGAGTATTCTAACATGTACCCTGGGAATGAGAGCTGAGTATCGAAGGAAGGAACATGTTGAAAGATGGAACCTCTCCCTTCGGTTGGAATTCTTGTCACCTGGGGAAAGTGTAGTTGTTGTCCACTGGTGGTAAAGAAAGTCACTGTGTTGTCTTGGGTCAGGGCTAGTTCATGGAAAGTACACAGAAGCTGGTAGGCAAGAAAGGGACACTTACACTGGGTTGTTGATGAGTTTTATTGATGAACAAGGACTGGAAGCAAGAACTATACTGGAGGTTTTAATTTGATCAAAGCTGGCAGATGACACCCACTGTGGTGTATTTGCTGTCTTACTGTTTTTCTGTGGGGTTTCTTTATGCTTTATAGAGCATCCTTTAATATTTTTTTGCAGAGCTGGTTCTGTGGTGATAAACTCCTTGAACTTTTGTTTGTCAGAAAAGGTTTTATCATTCCTTCAGTTCTGAATGATAATCTTGCTGGATATAGTATCCTAGGTTGAAACTCCTTTTCTTTCAGCACTTTGAATATATTATGCTATTCCCTTCTGGCATGTAGAGTTTCATTTGAGAAGTCCGCAAACTGTCTTTTTGGGAGCTCCTCTCTATGTGACACATTTTTCTCTGGCTGCTTTTAATAGCCTTTCTTTATGTTGTACTTTTGATATTTTTATGACCATGTGTCTAGAGATGTATTTCTGTTTGGGTTTCTTTTATTAGGAACTCTGAGCTTCCTAGATCTGGAGGCTTGCTTCATTCTTCAAATTGGGGATGTTCTCATCTATTATTTCTTCAATTATGGTTTCTGCCCCTTTTTCTCTCTCTCCCTCTGAACCCCTGTGATGTGAATGTTATTTGTTTTGATGTTATCCCAGAGTTTTTGAATGCTGTCTGCGAGTTGTTGAATTTTTTTTATCTCTTTGCTGGTTTGCTTGATTGAGTTCCTCAGTCCTGTCTTCCCTATCACTGATTCTATTGGAAGCTTCATCCATCCTGTTGCTGAGCCCCTCTATTGAGTTCTTTAATTCAGCCATTATGTCTCTTACCTGTTTGATGTCTTGTTTTAATTCTTCTCTCTGCTTCCTGACATTCTCATTTACTGCCTCTACTGATTTTTGGATTCCAGTGAGTATGTTAATCACCATTACCCTAAATTCTTCTTCAGGTAATTTACATAGTCTGCTGTATTCAGATTTTCCCCTGGGTTTTTTATTGGCTCCATCATTTCACGTATATTTCTCTGTGCTTTTGCTCTATTCCGCATTCTGTTTCTATTTCTGAGGGTTCGTTTTCCCTGACATTGCATGGGTTTGACTTGCCCAGGATTGGCAGTCAGGCTGCAGTTTTGCTTCTATCCACAAGGTGTCGCTAGTGGGTAGCTGCTGAGGTTTGGGACCGCCTTCTCGCTGTAGTCCAGGGAATGGGGCATCCAATGGTTGGGATTTCCGTTGTTTGGATATGTGGTGGGTGGGATTTCCCCTCAGTGGACCCCGGGTTCTGGCATGAAATGGTTTTGGGAGAGGTTTGATTTGGCTGACTTCAAGTGGCTGCGCCTAGAGCAATTTCACTGCACGGGCTCCAGCTCCGCTCCTGGTGCGCTGGCTCTCCTTTCACCCCCTCCCAAGTCGGCCCTCCACGGCCCCGCATCTCAGCCCCACTGGGCTGCCTCTTGCTGCCTCCGCAGCTGGTCCCGAAATCCCTAGCCTCCGTCCCACTGCGTGTCCGGAGACTCCTGAACTCTGTCCCAAGTCCAAATCTGTGGCTTCGCTCAGAACCGTGCCAGGTGTCCTCACCCATATGGTGTTAGTTTTGATGTTTATTCCTCAGGGATACTGACTCACTCATGTCCTGCTTGGGGGCTCAGTCAATTTTCTGTTATTATTTGAAGCCCTCAGAATATCAGGTGATTATTTTTACACTAAAGATTCAGAAATCTTTATTAAATAAAGATTTAATAATGATTATATATATTATAGATTTATATTTATATATTATATATATTTATATTTATATATAATATATATGATTATATATATAATCATAATGATTATATTTTGAAAAGACTCAGACAACAGAATTACATTTTTATTGAACCTGGCAAAATAGGAGTCATAATTTAAAAAAAGCATTATGTGGAAAATGAAAAATGGATGAAGAGTAAGAGTTTTTAGCTTGGCAACCTGACAAGCTTGAAGAGAAAATACACTTCCTTTTTAGGTGAGATACACCCTCACATTATGAGTCATAATCCAGTTATTGTTTCTATGTAATTTTGTAAGAATCTCAAACCCAATGTCTATTTGACGTGATGTGCAAGCTCAGGACAGCTTAACTTTTATAGTGCGTCAGAGACTTAGGTTAAAGTTCTGACATCAACTTCAAACCTTATTACTTTTGAGTTGCATTGTGTTTTATGTGTGATCTTGTGTCCCTTTGCTTGCAGGAGCTATGGAATTGGGCGTAGCCCTCATGGAAGGGTCTTTAGATGTGCTTCCTGCCAGGCGGGAAAGAATTGAGGCTTTCCACACTCTCTGACTTTCTGTGTGGTATTTGTGAGCAGGTTGAAGTATTTGACACGAGTGTGATAGCAAAGAAACATGCGAGTTGAGCAGTGTGCTGCAGGGCCCAGCTGTGTGGATTTATCTGTACATCAGGCCGAGAGCAGCAGTTAGCCAGATCTGACAATCAAACATGGGTTCCTTCTCCCTCCACTCCAGAGCACATTTTAATGTTGTGTGTGTTTACCTACTGGTTGGCATTTGATACATGGAAATTGTCAGAGGTATTTTTTCCCTTTCTTCATTCTTTAGTGTGCTAGACTGTGATAGTTTCCCAAATAAATACTTTACTGTTCATCGTAAAAGTATGCTCTTTCTAACACAAAGTCAAAAGTAATGCCTCTTCATCTTTATACTGAATTTCATGTAGGAATTAATAGATACTATGTTTGCGTTGCTAATAAGTAATATGTTGAATAGGCAATATATTTGCATAGTTAATAAATCAAAACTATATACCTGGAATATTTTGAACAGTCGTGTTCTTTTTTTGTCCCCTTCTAGTCATTTTTCACCTCTACTCTTGACAGAAAACCACTTTAATAGTTGGTCACACTCCCTTGATGTTTCTGAATGCATTTACAAGCAGATGTTCTGTCCTTTGCCTTGTGCTTTTTATTTTGCTAGCAGGTGCTCCTTTGCTCTTGTTCACAGTTGTATTGTATTTCATTGTGTGGCTGCACTGTACTTATAATTCTCCTCTATGAATGGACAGTTTTATGATTTCTAATCTTTTTGTTTAGTTAAGATACAACTCTGATACCATAAAATTCACCCTTTTAAAGTGTACAATAAAGTAGTTTTTAGTTTGCTTCCATGCTTTCGTTCTAGTTAGCCAGTGAGTAAATATTTGCATACATTCCTCTGAACATCAAGTATATCTATAGAATAAATCCTTAGAAATAGGATTGCTGTGTTAAAGGGGAAATGCATTTGAATTTTGTTAGGAGTCTTCAGTTGCTTTCCACTGGTGTTTTATTATTTTGCATCTGTGACAGCGAAGTATCAGTACATGAACTACCAATTTAATCTAATACTGATTCCTGATTGAGTTTACCAAGGTAAACATGACCAAAGGCTCTTCTTAAGTTTATAAATACTCTTATTTATAATTGATCTCGTTAGCTGTTGTAATTGTAGGTTGTGAAGGTTGACGTACAGAGAAGATTCATCTGTGTGGTCCTAGGGTGTGATTTCCTGATCCCTGTTCTCTCCTGCTGTCTAGATACAATGACATTCACGGCATTAAAATAAAATCTCCAGGAGAGGAAGACCATTTAGATTATGCTTGTTCTATAGTAGGTACATTCTTGTAGAATTTTATCTCAGCGAAGCTTCCCAAGTTCTGATATTCCATATTGGTGGAGACTTCACAACTCAGCCGAGAACTTTTTACAAATAATTTAGCTGAAGTATTACTTATAAACAGAATTTCAGCCTCCAATATTGCTCATTTACCTATGGGACAGGTTATTGATGTTTAATCTGATGTAGGTCCTTAGGAGAGTCTATAAATTTGTACTTTTTATACAGATTCACATCACGCACCTTCCTGAAGAGATCTTAAGGTGCTGTTTGTAGGGGGAGCCAATTCAACATTTGAGGTATCATGTGAATTTCAGTTATTCAAGGCTTTTAATGATGGCTTAATTTTTTACATTATATTTTGTTTATAAAAAGGTCTAAGAACTGGAAAAGATTCATAGGAAAATTCAGACTTTCCTGAGCTTGAAGTGAACTTTGTGATAAAGTGCACACATGTGCAAGTATATGCATGGAAATACCATTAATTCTCTTTGTGTCTCAAATAATGGCTGATGTTGAGAATAGATAAACCACTTAACCAATGATTTATCTAAACTAATTTTGTGTTATAATAGTATTCTAGGTTCTTTGTAAAGAAAAAATATTCGTAGTTTAATTAGTAAGCTAGTCTTCTCATTATAGATGAGAAAATACCTGCAGTTAAAGTAGAAAGTTTTAAAGAGAGTAGAATTTCACGTAAGAGTAAAATTTACTGTTTTGTCTCATGTCACCTGGTTGCTATATTTCTATTCCCTTTTAAAAATTACTCACTTTGGATAATTACCCAAGAGATCCACAAAAAAATTGTGTTCTATACAAAAGGGTGTTTGCTTTGAAGTACTGTCATTTTATGGTGGGTTTGTGAGAGAAACTCCTTTCTAGGGTGAGGGAAGATATTACTCATGGCCGCCGTGTCTGGTTGAGCAGGTTCTGTGCTCATAGGACAGTAAAGATATAAAGATAACTGTGGATGGGAGCAGGTGGGATCTGTAGTCCACCTTATTCTAACCAAGTCATGCCCTGTGGAGTAGGCTGCATTGGCCCCAAGCAAGGAGCACTATTTTCTAATGATGATGATGATTTTTTTTAAGGAAGGAAGGTAGGAGGAGGGAGCATTTTTATTTAATTAGTTGCTGCTTTTGTTTTTTTTCCTCCCCCATCAGGAACCCTGGTCCTTGATCTTTTCATGGTTTACACCCCAGCCTCAGGTACCTGAGCCACAAGGGTGTGGTCCACTTTTAAAAATTGTTATACTGGTGTCTTACGACTGACTACATCAACTAACAACACATTATATGCAGTCTTATTTGAAAATCATTTGTTTCTGCCTTTTAGAAAATTTCTATAGTATATTGTTAGTTTTTAATTGTGTTTGAGTATATACGCATATATACCATTTATGCCATGCATACTATATATGCTTCACTACGATCAGATATATTTGAAAAAAAACATCCTTTAGAAGGAGGGAATCACCTTATATGCTTTTGATTTCTTATAAAGTACTTTACAGTGTGGGATCTTTTCTTAATTACTGTGTTTGAATAGCAGGGTACTACTTGATGGAGGCTTAGTATCATGAAATGACCTCAAGCAATGCTTGCCATCTATCTTAAAAGGTTTCTTTGTAATATTGGAAAAGAAATAAAGATGATTAACAGATTTCGTAATTATTTTAGAGATGAAGTATCACTTAAAAAGTAATAGATCAGTGGATATGATCTCCAATGTTTACAGGATGGATAAATATCTTGCCATTATGCAAATGGATATATTTGTGGCTTGGTTTGGTGTTTTCAGTGATGTATCTGAGTAGGACTCAAGTACTGCTGTGTCTCAGACAGGCAGGACGATTTGCCATGGAAAACTATATTGGGTGACTTAAAGGTGACTTTAGTGATGAAAAAGACCCTGATATTAAGATATGTGAAGAGCGAAGCAAATTGTTTCAAGGAATGTGGGAGTGAGTAAAATCATTATCTATAAATTAATACTTTATACTTAATACTTAATACTTAATACTTTATATGTGGTGACCAAAGTATGTAAGTTAGTTCACTTTAAAACACTCTTGGCACTTAACTAATTTCTTTTTCTAAAAGTTTATATGTCAAATAGGCTAATATTTTTGATGTTAGTGAAAAATTTATATTATATTTTGAATTACTTTATATTCAGTCATTTATAATTCTCATTATTTTTAAACAGAAACTGAGGCTTCTTGAAGAGCTGGAAGACACCTGGCTTCCTTATCTGACCCCTAAAGATGATGAATTCTATCAGCAGGCAAGTTCCCTTAATATTTTTTTTTATCAATTTGTAGTGATTTATTTTAAGAAACCCGATTTTACCTATGAGCCAACTGTGCTCTAATGGGAGGTGAAATGATTTGAATTGGTTATTTAGTGATTCCCGTAGAACATCTAACTTCTTTCACAATCTGCTTTCGGTTGTGAACTTTGTGCTTTAGCACAGTGGACAGTATTTACTTTCCCAGACATTCTATACTCTTCCTTACTTCCTTGCCTCTGCTCATTCTGTTTCTTCTGCATAGAATATCCTTTGGCTCTGTGTCCTATTGCCAGATGACTAATTCTTCAAGATGTCACTTAAACGTGACCTCCTTTAAGAACGTTTTCTCCTTGCATCTCCTTGGTGTTACTTGTATCTCCGCCGCCGCTGCCACATTGTGCTGCAGTTCTGGAATTCTCTGTCTCTCCTTGAACTAACTACTCAGCACCCGAAATTTCAGTTACAAGTAACAAAACCCAAACAAACTCATTGTGACAAGAAAGGGAATTTACTGCCTTAACTTAGAAGTGTAGTAGTATGTGGATGAATCTAGCTTCTCAAAAGATGTCATCTGATCCACTGCTTGTCTCTGCTTCTTGTAAGGCTTGGCTTTCCTCTGTATCCCTTTATGCTGGCCAGGCTCTCATCTGATAGCGTAGGAGGACTGGCAGCCCAAGGGGTATGTGGTCTCTATAAAGCACTTGGGATGTTAGAAGGAGGTAGTGATTTCTTTCTTCCTGTTTTATTTAGTTCTCCCAGGAATGATTTCATTGGCCTGGTTAGAGACACATGCCTATCCATGAACCCCTGTTTTCAGGAGAGTGAGATGCTTCTATTTGGCTTAATTCATGCACGTTCTTGAAATATGATAATTCCCACTCAAAGGGCATGGACTGTGAGTCAGCATTGGATGGTTTTCCCAAAGATGGAAGAGAAGACATATTGGGCAAGCAGGGATGACACATTTTCACCTATTCTTTCCTACTGTAGTGTGAGATCTTGGGCTTTAAGAATTAAGCCACATTATACTTGTTCTGTAGCACCTAACAGACCTGCCTGTAATTCTGTCTCAGAGCCGTAGGGGGAAGAGAGAAAACAAAGAGTTTATCCACCTAGAATCTAGGTCTCTTGACTTCCATTCACTTTCTGTTCTAGAATATTGTCTCTCAACTCCATTTAATAGATCTTCACTGTCTTTCACCTGATCAGTTCTTTTATAGATTACTCTAGTTTTCCTCTCTGCCCCTCTTTTTTGGTCCTTAAAGCCGAAGTACTTTTTCTCACTAAGATGTATCTCTGAGCACGTCAGCCTTCTGCCTTAGATCCCACCGTGGCTGCTCACTGCCTGCTCCTGCTTTTCCAGCCTCATCTTCCCACTTTCTCCTCTTCACTCTCCCTGATTTTTCCTGCTGCTTGGGACCAGCTATGCGTTTTCCTTGGGGACCTTTTTGCTACACGTCAGCTGCCGTGCCTCCATTTTCTTCCTTTGGTGAGTTTCTGTGTTATTGTTAGGAACAGCCTACATGTCATCTCCTGGAGAATGCTTCCCTGATAATTCTGTAGCCACAGAGTGGTCTGTGTTCCCTCTTTTGTGCACCTGCAGTACTTTATTTCACCTGTATCAGCTCTTGTCTCAGTTTATTATAAAGCATTTTTCGGTGCTTGTCTTCCTGATCCTCTGCACAAGTGTAGAGTCTGGGTACAGTGTCTGGGCCCTAATAGGTGTTTAATTCATTTGCTTGAAATGATTGATCTTAATACATATTTTAAATTCTCTTCAAAGCCATTTATAGAGTAATAAATTTCATATCATTTGAATTTTGTTTTACACACATACGCACATCCCTGGGGAGGCAGCATCTAGAAAGATTTACCGGATTTATACAGAAATGTTATGTTATGTACTAAGGTTTTTCCCTTTGAGTTTTTCTAGTTTCCCAGATGATCTTAAATGAACATGTAATCCTTTGTAATCAGGAAAAAAATAATTTTCAAAAGTACCCTTAAAACAGATAAACCCACAAAATGCAATCAGTTCTTAAATCCTTACTAATATTTTCTTAGATATAAGCCTTCTGGTACATGATTATACACATTGTTATAAAGCAACTGCTGAGCCATTTCAGCTTTTGTATTGTGAAAGTAGTACATGAAGAATTAAACACAAAAGGTTATCAGCCCACGGTGTTCTGAACCAGCCGTACACTGGAGGATAAAAGGAAACTCAAATGCAAACAGCACAACTATTAAGACTTCTCTTTAATCTTTCCAAGACCCACAACAAACCTGATACCAATATCTAATCACTTTAAGTGCACTTTATAATAAGGCTTAGTGTTTCAACAAAACCTTAGTAAAGCAAATCTATTCTCTTAAAAGATGAAGTGAATATGCTTTTTAATGACATGAATAAATAGAAAGTTTAGACTTGACATTGGGTACCTTAAACAGGCCCTAGCCACAGGAATGCCAATCTAACTGCCAGTCATAAAACACGACTTTATGCAGCTTCCATATTGGCTTTGTTTATTGACCCTTACAGTATGCCAGGGACTGGGCTCGAAGTTTTATGAATGCTCTTACACTTAATCCTTACAACAGCCTCATTCATTCATTCATTCCACAAATATGTATTTAGCAACTGCTCTTCTTCAGACTTGGGATGCTTGAGGTAGGTATTATCAATCCTGTTTTAAAAGTCAGGAGAGACCCAGGTACTGATCTTAGTTGCAAAGCCCAATGGAGTTCAAGCCCATATTTATCTGACACTGAAGCCCCATTCTCTTCTGCTGTACTGCATAGCTCCCAGCATGTTCAGACTGAAAATACCATCAGGAAGGTTTCAGTGCCTTCTGACAAATAAGATCATAGAGAAATAAAAGAAGACAACACAAAACTGAAAGCAGACAGAAATCATTCCTCAGAGAGCACAAGGAAATCAGAATTAGATAGTCAGAAAACAAACTAGCTTCTAGAGATAGGAAGGCTACCTCTTGTTAGTGGGGAGAATGCCACACTCCCCAGTCTTCCCCGTGCGGTCAGTTCTCTTGTGCCTTCCATGTGCAGTTGTGCCAGCACTGTTCCCTCTGCCTGACGTATGTTAGCTCATTTCAGTCTTAACACAATCCTCCGAGACAATCGATACTAAGACCCCACTCAGCGATGAGGAAACTAAGGCACAGTGAAGTTCACAAATATGTTCAAGATTTAGAAGCAAGAACTGTCTGTACTGGCATTTGAGCTCAGGCTGTGTGGCTCCTGGGACTGACTCTGAAGTACTGTCATGCCCTCTTCCTTGTAGCTCTTGGTGCTTCTGGGATTGCTGTGTTTTTATCTGGATGTTTTCAAACCTCTGTCTCAATTCTGGCTGGCTGTGTGACTTCTGATGCTCTGTTCCATCTGCCCACTGGGAGGCTCTACCTGAAAGCACATAGAACTCAACAGGATCCACATTAATTTCTTACTTAATTATGCAGATGTCTTTAGCTCTCTCACTCTGTGGCATTAGAGATCATTAGAGATGAAGTGAAGGTTCACAAAAGATTCCTGCCTTCTTCGAGCTTATTTCTTGAGGGAGGAGGATGCTGGGAGGAGTTGAAATTAAAAAAAGAAATTGAAAAATAAATGTCAGATGGGAAAACTAGTATGGAAATAGACAAAGCTGATGAGGGTTATGGAATACCAGTGTAAATGGGAGATTGCAAATAGGGTGGTTGCAGAAGACCTTCTAAGGTAGGGTACAGACTCCTCAACATATCCTGTAAGGATCTTCGGTTTAACCTGTATCTTTTGCCTGACACAGTGTCCCACCTTAAACTCCTGTCATACAAAAGTTTCTGCTAGCCCCTGACTGCTGTGCTCTCTGATCCTTTCATGCCTTTCTGCCTGCTCGTCTCTAGGTCTTGACTTCCCTTCTCTCCTTTTGTGTCTGGTGAGCATCTGCTCCCTCCTCAAAGACCATGTTTAAATACAACCTCTTGAGGGAAGGTACCAGGAAACTCCACTTGCTTTTCTCTCATGATCTGTTACAAATTGAATCCCTTCCCACTTCCTCAGTTTCTTACACCAGGAAAGCTACTGTTGTCTCTTTCTCAAACCCTTGCAGCAGCCTCCTACCTTCTCTTGCCCCTGCCTCCATTCTGTCAACACAGCATTTGCAGTGCTCTTTTAAAAACAGAAATCAGCTCAAAGCTATTTTTCACTCAGAGCCCTTTGATAACTTCCCATCTTGTTCAGAGTAAAAACCCAGGGCCTTACATTCACCTATAAAGCATGACGAGCTCTGGCTCCTGATGCTCCTCTCACCCCATTTCCTGCTTCTCCCCACCCTTCCTCTTGAGTTCTACCATTCCTGCGCTTCCTAGAATTAACCGAGCACACTTCTGCCCCTGGGCCTTTGTCCTGAATGTTGCCTCAGCCTGGAACTTTCTTTACCCCTAGGTGTCTGCTCTGCAGGACTGGCTCCCTCATTTCGTGTGACCTTCTGCTCCTGTCACCTTAGCGGCAGCATTCACCTTACTACTCTGTCTTCTACTGACAGACATGTTTTTCTCCTAGCCCTTATCACAATCTAAATTACTGTAGTTTAGTAAACAACACAGTAAATACTATAAATTAGTAAAATACTCTATATGATGAGCTGTATATACTGTCATCAGATTATATGTTAAATATTTATGAGTGAATATGCACTCTTGGAAAGCCTGTGGAAGTTTTGTTCTCTTCTGTATTCCCAGCACCTAGTGCTGTGCAAAGTCTGTATGTGATAAATAAGTATTCAGTAAATGAGGATTTTCCAGCTTTTTCATAATTATTTCTTCCCTGCTCACATGTAGTATATTCATATGTCTGTTGTTACAAGTCTTTTCTCACTATTGGCTTATATTTCGATATATACTGTTAAATGATCCAATAAGGCCTTATCGTAGCCTTAATGTTAGAGTTTTGTGTAGGCATCTTGTTTTTATCATTGGCTTTATGGTGCTTTCTGTAGTGTCTGGTACATATGATATTCAGTACATTGTAAATAAGCAAAAGCTATCAAATAAATGGATGACTGAATGAATGAACATTTTTGTGTTACTTTGTAGCAAAGCATGTGTTATCAGAACTCCTTTTGATAGCTCTGGCAGGACCTAAGCAGTGACGTTAGAAGAGCGTCCGCTTTCAGAACCCGGTCTGCGCCTAATAAGTTGGTATTTCACTGGTCCTGAGGTGGCTGCCAAGTCATCAGTGTTTTGCAGTGAAAATACAGGAATGATAGAGTACAAGTTTCTATAGAGTTCCAGATGTAAAAATGTAACTAAAAAATCTTTTTAACAACCAGATTTGAAATACATGCCTAATAAAACAGAATATCCTAACACTTTTAAATGAAGGGCATTTCCCATGTCTCTTGAAGGTTTTACATTTTATTTTGCTCTATCAAAGGTGGCTCTCCATTGGGCTTCATTTAGGCAAACCTCCTCACAACTGGTATCTTACTCATTTAACACCATGTCTGACTTCTCTGTATGATGAAATTCTTTCAGAAGCCTCCCTTGATATGAGAGCAAGAGGCAGAATTTTTATATGATGGTTTAAAATAGAAAATAAAACCTGTTCTCTAGAGAACCTAGCATTCCATATCTTTCAGCCATTGATAAAGGTCTTGTATGTACATAATTTATATCTAAAATACCTCTCCAAATGCTTGTTAAACTATATAATCATCATTTATGTCACGGAATCTTTTATAGAGCTCAAGAAATATATTATGTGACTAGACAGCTGTTAATATCATTGTATGACTGTATACTCCTTGGAAAAACTTTAATGGGGATTAAGTGGGAAAAAATTCTAACATATTTGAAAATCAGCCAACAGCTGTTCCAAATTATTGTGTGATATCTGATGTTTTACATGTACCTGCCTAAAATGTAAAGTGAACTTATTTGTTGACAGAATGATTCAGTATTAAATTACATAATGTTTAGTTCTTTTTCAGAGTTAATTGTTCTCTATTAAGAAAATTTTATTCACCCTACTTGGCACTTTTATGTATCATGTCCAGTATAATTGCTTTAATCATGAAAAAAGAAAACCTTTTGATTTGGAGATTTTGTGCTCACATTTTTGATATCGTGAAAAAAATTATCCAATTATTACTATTTGTATTTATTGTGGTAAAATCAAAGTTTCCTACATCATTGAATAACATGCCAAATGAGATTTAAATAATAACAGAAGATAGGTTGAAAATTTTTAAAAATTCAGTATCATCAAAAAGTAAATGTCATAAAGTCAAGAATTTTGAAGGTAATATATTTTCCTTGAATCTTTTGATTCAAAAAGTATTTTACACTTATTTTTTTAAAAATTGAAAAACATATGGATAGCTAAAGAAGAAAATTTAAATTATGTTCACATTCACTACCAGGAGATAACCACTGTAAACTTTTGGTCATATTTTTTTCCCTAAATCCTTTTATCTATGAGTATTTAGAAATAGTCATTTTTCAATCAAGTTAGAATCCTATCATCCAAATGTCTTGTTACTAGTTTCTTAAATAACAATAGTTTGCTATTTGCATTTTTCATGAAGCAATGTAAAAATATTTCAGAGTGTGTTCTTCAGTGGCCCACCGCATGAATGTACTGATGTCCCTCAAATCTCCTAGTGATCATGTGGATGGTTTTTCATTTTTAGTTATTAGAAGTACTAGTGTGGTGAATATCTTTATACTGTGGTATGTTTCTCTTTTTCTCTATGATAAATTCTTGGAAGTAGAATAACTGAATAAAAAGATTTCAGGGTTATTCTGATGGATTTTGTTTAATTGGGCCTTAACCCAGATTTTAGTAACTTGCATTCCTAAGTGGGGACTAGGAACCTGTTTAATGTTGTCCTTACCAACAAATTGGATAGAAAAAAACTAAATTAAACTTAATTTAATAAAATTATATGCATTTGTATTTTTATGAACTGGTATAAATTTTCTGTATTTAAACATGTTTATGAGCCTTCTCTTAATTTACAGGGGACTTTTTTTGATTGATATCTGTCTCTATAGTTGTGTAGTTTTATATGTGTGTATATTTAAATTTGGAATGGCTATTAAGAATAGTAAGCCCACTTCTAACATATAAATTGCAATTTATTTTCCAGTTTGTGCTTGCCTTTTAATTTTATCATTCTTTTTTTATGCCAAAGTTTAAAATACGGTTTACTCATCTGTATTACTCTTGTTTTTAAAAACTGCTTACTGGTAAACTGCACATTTGTGTGACTTCTGTATCATAAAGTTCACCTTTTGAAGTTGTGCAGTTCAGTGATTTTAAATAGTAATTGTAACTGCCGAGTTGTGTTAACAGTCCCTGCAGCAGTTTTAGAACATTTCTAGCACCCCGAAAAGGCCGTCCCTTACTCTTTGTCGCCACTCCTGTCTCCTACCCCCAGCTAATCTGCTTTCTATCAATCTGAAACTCTTCTTAATTTTTAAATTCTAGCAAGAAAGATGTCTTGAGCATTTATATGTTTTAGTCAAGTGCTGTCGATATAATGGAAAATAAAATTGTTAGCATCTCTTTTTAGGAGATTCCAGTCTTGTAGGAGAGATTGTTAAGCATATAGTAGTTCAAATAAATATGTGATAGTTACAAATTGTTAAGTACTCTGAGAGATAGTCTGTGATGAATGATAGGGAAGGCACCTATCTGAGGCTTGACACTTAGGATGGATTTATTTGAGACAGTGACCTGAAGGATGAAAAGAAACTGCCGGGTGTAGGGTTAAGGGAAAGCACCTGCCTGGAAGGGCAAGTACTGAAATGCTAGGCCCTTGAGGACAGCAGGAAAAGGAGCAGATGTGGTCAGAGGAAAGGCCATAGCTACCAGTAGAAAAAAAGTTTCTGAATACTGTTTTATGTCATTAGTGTTATTTTATTTTAAAGATTTTTTTTTTTTTTTAATGTCAGGGTATTTACATTTAGTACCCTCATAGTAACGTGAATTTTTCAGGTCCTTAGAGTTATGATTCCCTTGTGTAACATATCCCTTCCATTCTCTCCAGCCCCAGTGTGATACTGAACAATGACAGTAAGAGTGTATGTGTGTATGTGTGTTGTTTTCACTCTTTGCCCTCTCTGTTTCAGAGGGAATGTGCTCCAAAACCAAGTTCTAGTTCATGACTTTAATTTTCTTTAATAATTTATACTGATTAATTAAAAAGCACTGGAATTGTTAAGAAAGTATACAGAAATTTCCTTCATGACAGTTGCTAGTTAAGAGATGCTCTAAGAATACCGAGATCTCAGGGACTGGCAGTTTAGTGATAAAATTAGCGCTACTACTCATGATACCAGAATATTGTCTCTTGCTTACTAGATTACATTGCTTTTTTCATGAACTATGTGATCAGAAAGTATATTTCTGTCTCTGTTTTCCAAATGAGGTATAGAAACTATAAATCCTAAATATGTCCCTGGCAGTCTCCCTGGCAGTCCATATGGGCTAGTCACGTAGCTCTGATCTTTGTCTCTTTAAATCATGATCAAGCACCTCACCTGTGCACACTGAGAAGCAGGGCAGTCCTCCTGTACCTTCCTTGTAATGTCACTTTTCTATATTTAGACTTGACGAATTCATTTTTCTTCTGCATACTTTCTCTGACTTCCTGCATGCCTTCTATTTCCTGCATCCAAGTCAGCCAGAATGGGCCAGGCAATGCTGTTGGATCAAGCACACTCAAATCTCAGTGGCTTCACTCAGTAGTATTTCCTGTTCATTTTCCATGTCATTTGTGGGTTGGTTTCAGAATACACATTCAGTGATATCATGCTGGTAACTTAAAATTGGTCGTGGTGGGGTATTTGTATCTCAGAGCTCAGTAGACACGAAAAAAAAATCAAGGATCTTTTCCCCCCAGAGAGTCAATTATTGAACATTTAGTGGGATACTCCTGTATATGTTCAAAAATTGTCACTGGACAGGAGCTTATGATCAAAAACATTTGGAGAAAAGATATTTCCTATAATGGAATAGGCTGGAAGGAGTAAGAGATATAAATTCAAATTGGATCGTAAATTTGGTAACTGGTAGATGAGTAAGTTTCGGGGTTTCTTTGGGAGTTAGGCAGGGATACATCTAAATTTTCTCAGTAGAAATATAAAATGAATCACTAGATAAGAAAGTGTGCTGGTCATTTGGGTTATTTGCCGAATATTTTTGGATTCTTCCCCCATAACCTTGCTTTTTGGGGCAATGTAGTTCCCCTCAGAATGGATGAAATACATGATCACTTCTGCCCAATGAGAGATGATAGCTGTCACTGCTAGCCTGGAGAATTTTATTGCCATTGCCAGGCCTTCCAGAATATTCTTTCCCTTTTGCACAGTAGCTAGCTGCTGTCTGCTTAGATCCCCAAGTTACTACTTGTGTCTATTTTATAATAATTCTCATTTAAACATATGTGTCTACATGTGTGTATGTGCCTATAGGTATATGCATATTCATGTACTTACATATTTTGTTAAAGCTTAGTTTGCTTTTAATTTAAAAATAAAACATTTTTACTATCCCCTATCTCTACCCTCAACTCTCGTGTGTCCTACAGTGTATGTGTACTTACTTGGGAGACTACTGCTCTAGAATCTCAGGGACTTTGCCCCTGTGGTTAGTTACCTCCTTTCTTCAACATTAGCCTTTCTTTCCTAGCATTCCCGTGAGTATACTGACAAACCATAGCGTATTCTTACTGTCTTCTGTTTTAAAGTTTGTTCCAGGATGTAGCATTCCCTTTATCAACAGTTCTGTTTTTCTATTCCCCTTTATAGGAAAACCACTCAGATAGTTGTTTATGCCTTCTCCAGTTCCTCCTTTTATTTTATCATTAACGTGCTCTGATATGACCTCCCCTGACTCTGCTGCAGGTGCTTGTCATTTTCACCAGTGATTTTCATGCTGCCACATCTAGTGGATAATTTCTATCCTCAACTCACTCGGCAGTTGACTCAGTGTGGGCATCGTTGGCTTGAAATGCTTCACTCTTCTGTGTCATGTACTTTCCTGATTTCTAGCTGGTTCCTTTAATGAGCTTTCCTTTACAACTTAGGAAACGGATTTGGCCCCAGTTTTGTGTTTGTGCTCTTTCTCTAGGAGATCTGTTTATTTCTAGGCCATTAGAAACCAACTGAGTGCTCATAGCTACCACCTTGATTTCCCTAACCCTGCTTCTCCAAGCTCCAGGTAATGTGTGTTGATTTGCCCTCTTGTTATTTCCTCCTGAAGTGTTGACAGGTACTCTATTGGCTGTAGCTCCAAATGGGGTTCCTCACTCCTCTCTGCTTTTCTAACTGCCGTTCCCATTTTGTTTCAGTCACTCTTATTTCAAAAAATATTAAACTATTTATTCAGGTATTAAATCCAGAACTCTGCAAGTCATCTGTAACTTCTTTTTCTTTTACTCCTCACATCTAATCTATAAGCAGGTCCTTTTGTTCTGCCTAAAATATGTATTTTCTGTGACAGTTTATCTCTTGCTTCTAATCCAGACCACCATTACTCTTCTGGATGGTTGTAATAGCACCTAATAGGATTTTCTGCTTTCACATTTGCCTCTTTTCAGTTTGTGCTGATATTTTAACTACGAATGATTTTTATAAAATGTAAATCAAATTACTCTTCTTGAAGTCCTCCACTGTCGTTCGAGTCAAATCCAAATTCAGACTCTGTGTGATCCATGTTTCTCCTTTCTCTTTGTCTGCCTTTGGCCTTCTTTTTGTCCTTAGAAAATGATGGTTTCCATTCTTAGTGTCTTTTATTTTTTGGTCTCTCTTGAGGGTAGATGGAGACCAGGAACTTTGGGCAAGTTTTCCCTACTTGGTCACGTAGAATAAATGGACTTCCCTTGTTTAGCTTATAAATGGTAATTACCGAATGAAGATAAGGAAGGAATATATTTCAGAAATGGTGGGCAGCCCAATATTAAGAAGGAGCCATTTAGATTAAACTTTATAGGGGTGAGTATAAAATCCCATGATTTGGTTTTAAAAAAGTCAATTTCATTTTGTAGAATCAGGGAACTCTGTCTTGATACCAGTTCATATGTCAAGCCCTGGGAGCCAGAAGTGGTAGCTAGAAGGGTAGTGAAGTCCTAATCAATGTATTCATGTATTTCTGTATTAGAGGGAATTATAGTACTCTCCCTCAGTGATACCAGTAGAATTATGGCAACTTTCTAAATTGCAGTGGAACTTATCATTCATTCATTTATTCATCCTTTTGTTCATCTATTCATTCAACGTTTACAGAGTGTATACAGGGCATGAGGATTATGGTTGTGAACAAAATTGTCATGGTTTTGTGTTCATGGACCTCCCAGAGAGAGATGATCCCTCTGTCAGTGCTGAAGCAGAAACCAGTTTGCCATTATTTAGAGGTAGTCCAGTCTAGTGGTAAGAACCCACTGAATGACTGTAAATTCCATCTTCAGTATTTATTAGCTCTCTGACTGTGGGCACCAAGTTTTAAACATGTCTCTATGTTTCAGCATTCTCATTTATAAACTGGAGATAACTAATAGTGCTCCCACATAAAGTTGTGAGAAGTAAATGGGTTAATGTGTATAAGTCACTCATACGTCACACATCGCAAATACTTGGTGTAAGTAGGTGGTAAGAAGGTAATAAAAGTGTGTTTTCTAGAGATCCAAAAGCTGGTAAACAGATTGAAAGTGGGGAGATGTGAGATAGAGGAAGACTAGGAGGTCAAAGCCCAAGTTATTTTTATTTTGCTTGTAATAAAGATTGTTAATTATTCGAGCTTAGTGTTGAAATTCTTGAGAGTTGATACTTGTCTTTTACTTTAGATGAGAGAAAGATGCATCCTGTTTAGAAATATCACCTGAGAATTGTTTATTTGTTTGTTGTGCCCTTAATGTTTATAAAGAAGCATACTTTGGAAAAATAAAATTACAGCCATCCATAAACACATATTTTTGCTTGGTTTTGTTATAGTGGCAACTGAAATACCCTAAACTAATTCTCCGAGAAGCTGACAGCGTACCCCAGGAGCTCCATAAAGATGTTCAAGAAGCCTTTCTTACACTGCACAAGCATGGCTGCTTATTTCGGGACCTGGTTAGAATCCAAGGCAAAGATTTGCTCACACCGGTGTCTCGTATCCTCATTGGTAACCCAGGCTGCACCTACAAGTACCTGAATACTAGGCTTTTTACGGTGCCCTGGCCGGTGAAGGGTTCCAGTATAAAATACGAGGCTGAAATAGCTTCTGCTTGTCAAAGCTTCCTGAAGCTCAATGAATACCTGAAGATAGAGACCATCCAGGCTTTGGAAGAGCTTGCTGCTAAAGACAAAAATAATATCGATGCTGTGCCAGTGTGTATAGGTCCAGATTTCCCCAGGGTTGGTATGGGGTCATCCTTTGATGCACAAGATGAAATGGACTTTAAGAACAGAGCAGCATACAATGTAACTTTGTTAAACTTCATGGATCCTCAGAAAATGTCCTACCTGAAGGATGAACCTTATTTTGGCATGGGGAAAATGGCGGTGAGCTGGCATCATGATGAAAATCTGGTGGAAAGGTCAGCGGTGGCTGTGTACAGTTATAGCTGTGAAGGTACAGTGTGTTCTGTGAAGAGGCAGCCCTGAATGTAACACGCCCGGAGTTGGATAGACTCGGGATATATATATGTGTGTGTGTGTGTCTGTGTCTGTGTGTGCGCGCGCACGCAAGTACACGGGTTTCATGTGTCCCTTTTTTAGTCTGCCACACCTACATATCTGCATACTACATCTCTTTCTCATCTCCCTGTGCTCTCTGGTTCATTATTAAACTGTACTCAGATGGGGTATTTTCGTGTGTTAGCACTATGTCATTCTGTCTTTCCCATGCCCAGGAGAGCAGCATCTTGGTTTCATACAGCCAGCTACCTTTCTCTAAAGCTCAGAGTAGTTATACAGTTGCTATAATTAACTTGCTGATAAAGGGCCGGGAAAACAAGAATCTGTCAAATCTTTCCAGTTTCCCACAGGTGCACATTTCCAGTCTTGCCAAAATATTTTATTATGGTTGACATCACTGTCTTGATGGGAATGATTTGTCAAATATGGACTTGTTCTTGGCTTCGTACACTTTTGACTACTGTCCTTTCTTGTCAGAAGTAGTTGAGGTGGATTTTGTAAGCAAATAGTCCTCTACTTGCAGGAAACTCTCTAGCCACCCCCCAACCCCCAATCACTTCTGCAATTTTAGACCTAATAGGGCTGCTGTGACAAGCTCGTTCTTGCGGTTTCTGAAATCTGGTCCCCCAGGGAGAGAAAGCATAGGCTGCCTTTTTTTGTGACTTACCTAAATTATCTTCTGTTCAGTTTCTGTATTTTTAGGGCCTCCACTGTTTCTCAGAATAGAATTGCAACAAAGGCAGTTGAACGTATTGAAGACAGCATGACCACTTTTTGCGTACTTCTTTGCCCCACAGTTTGCCAAAGGAGTACAAGACATAGCATTAGTTCTTCAGTCTCTTCCTCTCTTCTACCTGTTTACTGAAAAATGCTAGATCCGGAGTTCTAGATAACCCATAAGGGAATGATTTAGAACTTTGAAGTTTATAGTTTTCTGACAGCTCTAGTTATAAATTGTATTTTGTTGTTGTTATTTATATTCTGCAATGACTGTTTCAGAAAGGGGTTATAAAAGAAATTCCCATAGTTCCTTTTAAATTTCTTCCCATTTCGTAGTCTCAAAAATTCCCTCAGGAGAGCTAATTTATTTTCTAACTTTAAATTATGTCTTCAGCTTGAAACAAGGAACTAGTTTCGCAATGGACATTTTACCAGTTTCTTGAGCATCTCAAGTAATGATGCTGACCTCAGAAAATTGCTTCAAGGGGATTTGATGCTGTTCTAATGGAAAGAACTGAGATCCTCTGATCTTTAATAAGTCCTTGCCAGGGATTTAAGCACTATCACATCCAAGAACTCTGATGTGAAGGAACAATGGAGTTTGTTAGTTTCTTTTTTAAGGAGGTGGCTCTCTGAAATCCAGGCAGTGGTATGTGATAGCTCAAACTGTTACAAAGATGTCTTTGTGCTCCCACTTACTCTCAGCCCTACAGTTTAATAGTCCTATTGTACTCCTGGAGTCTGGGTGATCAAGTCGTTTTTGAAACCTAGAATATCTTTCAGAGAGGAATTTAAATTTTTAATGAATAGTTTCTGTGGTTGGGAATAGTCAAGTATACAAATATGTATAAATATATAAAGGCTTATCCTTTTATCAGCAAAAGGAGAATTCAGAATTCAGCTTCATAGGAGCAGTGTAATTTCTCTGTTCTCTTAACTCCTGAGATTCTTGGAACTCTCTCTAATAATAGTAGCAATACTGGAAACACTCATTTATTGAGTACCTACTATATGTCCTACACCAGTATTTTGCATTTTAACTCGTTTTGTTTTTATGACAACCTTGTGAAGTACCAATATTATTCTTTATAGATAAGGAAACTGAGGCATAGAATGATGATTAATTTTTCCATGGTTACATAGCTATCAGAATAGCTAGGACTTGAATTCATACATTCTGACTTCTTAATATCTAAGGTTAAATGCCTTGTAAGTAGGTCTTTCTTATCCCTGTATTATAGCCTTCTGGGATTTGGGTTCGTAAAACGTCCACTCCTGGAAAGGTTAAAGGGAATCTTCTACTTGATCTTCCTTGCAGGATCCAATACCCTCCCTTCTTCCCCCACCTAATTTCTCTTCTCCTACAACATCTGCTGTACCTTTCTACTCTCAGGTGATTAGAATGCGTAAGATTAATTTATTGTATGACATGAAGTCTGATGTTGGGTCACATGGCTTACAAAACATTGTCCTTAAAATTGTTTGGAGGTGCATTTCTTCCAAGTAGCTTCTTTCAGGTGACAAGTTACATGTTTATTTTACTGCCTCTGTATAAACCTGCCACAGGTAGGGTAAGGAGGGTGGACTTGAGGAGAACCATTGGGTTAAAATCTTAGTTGGTGTTGGAAACAACTTAAAGTGGCCAAAGTGTGGAAATTTCAACAACCGTACTGTTTTCTGTGTCCTGGAGCATGTGTTTCGAGCAGTTATTAAAGAGGAAGGTCAATGAACTCTTATACGTCATATGAATACTCCAAAAGTAAATCCAATCTCCTTATTCCCATAAGAGGATAGGTCTGTAACGTGTGCTCTTGTGATTATCAAATGAAATGTCTGGAAAGGACTTACAGGATCACCTAGTTCAAGTCTCTCATTTTTATCGACGAAAACACTGAGATGGGAGAATGGAAGAAACTTGTCCAAGATCACATGGGTACTCAGTGCCAAGAGAGTTTTACCTGCCACAGGAGAGGTTGAGATAGAATACATTGGCAGCTCAGAAACAGAAGTCATCACTTCCTAATCAAATTCTTTCGATGCTTAATATCTTTCAGGACTCCACGTTCAATACTTTTTCCTGATGAAATCTTTATGTAGATTTATAATGAGCCAGTCATCCCTTTTTGGTTTATTTCCTAGTATAGAGGTCATTGAGAGATAATTTATATAGGATGTGTGTAATTATATACTTGATGCATTGGCTTCATAAGGAGGTCTACTTGTTAAATACCTGCAGTAGGAAGATTGAAATGGTGCATTCTTTTGCCTCTGCTATTGAGACTTTTCTTTTTTAATTAAAATAATTTTATTGTTTCTTTTGTTTATTTTGCTGTTATATGCATTTTTTGATAGTGAAATAGCTCCTCAGCCTGTGTGCATTTCACTCCATACCCACCACCAGATTTCCAGTGCCCTTTAGAAGTGGTACAGTTGTTGATAATGAATGCCTTTGGGGAACCATGTGTAAACAGAGTATTTGATTTTTCCTATTCTGGCTTTGCTGACAATTTCTTGTTTCTCCTAGATCTTAAAAAAAAAAGAATTTTAGCAGAGAAGCTATTAAACCATTGTTATGGACCTACACATTCTTCTTTGACTGGAACACCTTCAAAAAGTTTCCTTTTTTGTTTGGAAGGGAACATTTTCTGTGACATTGTCCTTATAGGAAAAACAATTCTTAATGTTAACTAGTGTCAACGGTTATGGTTCTAGGTAGTTTCCAGGACTCTCATGAAGGGACAAGAAGGAAAAGGAAGAGAAGCCAGTTCATTATTCCTGTTCAGTATGTGACAGGCTAGAAAATAAGAACTTTGCAATATTTTTTGAGAACACTGGGATTTTCATTTGGGAAGAGTTGACTCCACTTGAAGATGGACATTTGTTCCCATAATTCTTAAATCTTTATTTGCCATGAGTAGTTTTTTGTTTCTAAGTGCATCTCTGAGATCATTAAAAGCTAGAGTGTGATTGGACTGTAGAGTTTTGGAAGCTTTCATATGTTTTATAGAATGATGTGATAGCCTCAGCCCCTCAGCTCATTTGATCTTTGTTTCATTGTATCATGCTCTGTCTTGTCAATTTCTTTTGAAGTTGTTGGTACCACTCAGAAAAACTTGTTTGGTTTCTTAAGTCACTTTTATTTTTTTTTTAAACCCCATGCAATTCTTTAGTCAATCAGCAGTAAGCAACTACTATTTGCCAAGTGCTCTGCTAGAGGCTGAGCGTAGAACCCAAAATCCCTGCCCTTCGGGAGTTTTTGTTCTACCAAGGGGAGACAGGAAATAAATGAGTAGACTGTCTAACAAGGGTGAGGCACAGGCTTACAGTTTTAAATAGTAAATTACAAACTTCTTTAAATGGTCACATTTGAGCAAAGACTAGAAGGAAAGAGTGAGCAATGGAAAGCGGCCTCTCTAGAGGGTTGGGGTGTCAAATGCCCAGAGTGGAATGTGACATTGGGATGCTTAAGAAGCAACACGTGTGGGTGGAATAGAGTGAGCGTATCAACAGTTTATTCCATGTACCCCGTCTTTTTTATTGTTGTAAAATAAATATGGGGTTTACCATTTTTACCATTTAACCATTTTAATTGTACAGCTCAGTGGCATTAAGTACATTCATATTGTAATGCAGCCATCACCTCAATGTATCTCCAACAGCGCTTCCATTATCTTATACTGAAACTCCCTGCTTTGGTTTCTCCTTTGCCCATGTCCTGGTAACCCGTGCTCTACTTACTTGTGTTTGACTCTTGGTCCCTCATGTAAGTGGAGTCATACAATAGTTGCCCTGTTATGTGTGGCTTGTTTCACTTAAAATAATGTTTCCAAAGTTGATCCATGTTGTAGCATGTATCAGAATTTTATTTCTTTTTAAGGATGAATAAAATTCCATTGTATGTATATGCACCATTTTGTTTGTTCACTAATTGACATTGGTTTGTTTCCTTTTGGCTATTGTGAAAAATGCTGCAGTGTGAATTGATATACAGATATTTGTGTGATTCCCTGTTTAGTTCTTTCGTTCATGGACATCAAAGTTTGCTGGATTGAATGATAGTTTTGGTGCACCCTGGTATCTCAGTTGCCAGGATGTAGATCTTGTAAAACTCAAGGACTGTTCACAGTGAGGACTAGGGCGGGCAACCAAAAATAAATAGATAAAAAATAAATAACTTCCTCCTCTTCCTTCCTTCAAAATGCTTCTTCCTTCTCTCCTTTTCTCTCTTAAAAAAAAGATATTCGTATGCTTTCTTTTTTGAAAAACCATCATACTCTTTCCACAGTTGTTCCATTTTTATGTCTCGCCAATAATGCACAAGGGTTCCAGTTTCTCTGTATCAATGCCAACTGTATTCTGGCTGTAGATTTTTTAAAATAACTATCCGAATGGGTATGAAGTTATTTCTCATTGCATTTCGCTAGTGATTAATGATGTTGAACATCTTTTCATGTGTTTATTGATCATTTGTAAATCTTTAGAGAAATGCCTCATCAAGTCCTTTGTCTATTTTTGAATTAGGAGTTTTAGAAATTTCAGAAATTTTTAGAAATTATTTGTGTATTGTGGGTATTAATCTCTTATCAAATGTGGTATTTGCAAATATTTTCCCAAGAATGGCTGTATTTTTAATGATATATTAATGCAATGAGTAGGAGATAAGTGGACAAATTGGAGAGGAGCAAGCTTTATTATCTGATTATTAATTGGACAATTTAATTTTGTGTGATTATATGACCTAATTTTTATTGATATTAATTAGCTATAGGACCTTAGGTAAGTTGCTTAAATTCTTGATGACTCAGTTTTTTCATTTGTAAAATAGTGCTAAGAACCTGGAGAAATCCATGTCAGGATTGTGAGTGTTAAACTCATGTAAAGTGCTAAGAACAGTGGTGTTATTTTTAATTCTTATTAAAATTATGCAGTCATGTAATTTTTAAAAATAGGATATTTCTATAGATTTAAAAGCAAAAATAGCAATTGTCTATGTGTTTTATCTCCATTAACATTTCCCCAGAGGCAGTCATTTTTATTCTTTTTCACATAATGCTTTTGCTAGTAAATAACATATTTACATTGTGTTGGCCATTATTTATTGGTTTCCTGATATGGAAAGTGAGCAATTACTTATCTCTTTTCTCTCCTTGTCTGATACTCAATATTTCCATTATAGATGCATTATTTTATAATTTCACAGTTACATTTTTTTCATCCACTGTACTTGTATCTGTTAGGTCCTTTAAATCTGGAAACTCATCTCCATTGTGGAAATTTTCTTGAATTGCTTTGTAATTATTTCTTCTTCAATTGTCTCATTATTCTATAGTTTGTATGAATTTGATTGTTGAGCCTTTTAAATCATTCCTCTAATTTTCTTATTTATATTATTTTCAATCTTTCAATTTACTCTTTGAGAGATTATCTTTCAACAAATCTATTGAGGATTTTTAAAACTCATTGAAATATAGCATACATCATAAACACAGCTTGATGAATTGCCATAAATTGAACATATTTATGTAACTAGCACCCAAATCAATAAAGAAAACATACTAGTATCCCAGAGATGCTCTCTGCCAATGTATTCTTCCCTCCCAAATTAATCAGTGTTCAAATTTCTATGGCAATATATATTCGAATTGGAATTCTAAGTCTTTGAAGGGCTCATGGTGTCTTCCTCCTTCTTTGTATCTGCATTTAATGAAAAATCAGTAAATATTTACTGCTCAAAGTCAGTATTTGTTCTTGAGGAGTTTGTGCTGTTTCAAGTAAATTGTAACTGGTCTTCAATACCTCTTTGAAACTACAATCTCTGTTTAGTATTAGAGTTCTTTTGATTGTAGGCAGCAGATACCTGCCCTAAACAGGCTTAATTTTAAAAGATGAGGCATTGTCTGACTGAGTACTAACAGCAGAGGTCTCACTGGCTTCCAATGGACTTGTTTCACCACTAATTGTGTGACCAGTTTCCAATTGCTTTCCCTTTATCTTTTGGCTTTTTTTGAGTTGTTGCCTTCCTCTCTTGAGACAAGTAAACTTCTCATGGTCTTCTACTTTCTTTTTCAGGAACATTGGAAACGGGAGGAAACTAGGTTGTGGACATGTTCTTTGAATGCTGGATAAAACTGTCTAGAGCTATGAGCAGATAATTCTCTTTTCATTAGCCCAGTTTGGTTCTGGGCACTGTATTATTTACAACATAAAGTTTTCCTGTAAATCTCTAGTACTCTCTTTCCGTACTTTCCAGAGATTGCCAAAGGAATCTTCACCTCTATTGTTAAAAACTCTGGTGTGGAGAATGTATTGTTTGAGAAGTGACTGTACTTCCTTGCCTAATTTCATTTTTTTACTTCAGATAATGTAGTGGTTTTGAAGCTTTCACCAAGAGCTCCCAGAGCAATTTTTCTCTCTTTTTCTTCACTATCCCCCCACAACTCAATGAAACGTGATGTAATGAGGTTCTCCTATGTATTTGAATATTTATAGCTTAAAATATTTCTTTTTTTCACATTCTCAGTCTGAAAGCTGACAGAGCCAGACATCATGTTGAAGGGCTTTAGATTTTTCAACAACGAGTTTTCACTATTTCTCCCGAAATCCCAGAAAACTTATAATTAATTTTACAATTTAGCTGTGTCAGGGGATTACGTTTGTCCTGAATTGCCTATTTCAAGGTACCTGTGAGCAGCTTCTTGTTACGATACTGAGCTGGGACCTGTTGAGAGTGTTTTTTTTCCCCTATCAAAATTCTCTGAGTTCTCTCTCTGTTTCTTCAGACCACTCATTCCTCTGTGGCTGATAAGGCGTATGCTTTGTGTCAACAGCAGCCTTGACTCCTTATTTCTCACCACGAGTCAAGTAAAGCATTGCTAAGTTGTAGAACTCTTCCAGGAAGATTTCTCCTTAGCCAACTTTCCTAGATGGAGCATTTGCAGATGTTCTTTAGCTTATGCCATTTGTCATTATTTTAGAAACCTGTCCAGAAAGATTATACAAAATCGACACATAGAAGCTTCTGCCTTCCAGAGGGATCATTCTGTAAAACATATTTGGCCTATGAAAAAAGTCTTTAGTGTCTATCATTGCTCTCAGAATAAGTCTAGATTTCTTACTGTGTGCTTCATAAAACTTTCCATGTTCTGGCTCTTCCAACCTCTCTATCCTCTTGTCTTGCAAATCATGTCATCAGTGTGACACTCTTGCAATTCAGATGTTCTTTGACACACATCATGCCATTTCTCTACTGGAACATGTCTTCTCAACCTCACACCTTCCCTTTCACCTTGTCTCTCCCTCCATTAAAAAAATGGGTTTTCCATCTCAGACACGGGAATGTCCTATGTTAGCAATGGCAGAGAAGCACCCTTCCTCTTCATGTATCTGCCGGCTATCTGCAGCTTCAGGGCTTCTCCTGCCCAAGATCTGTGACCTGGAGAGGAAGAGACTTGCTGCATGGAGGGGAAGCCCCTCCAGGTGTGGGGTTAAGGGAACAGAGAAAATAGTTGCTAGGGTCAGAGTCTTTGAAATCTTCGTGCTTGGCTAAGGGAATGGGGCATAGGTAGTAGGACTGTTTTTTAATGTGTGGTGGTGATGAATATTTACTTAATATCAGGGAAATTATTGGCATACAATATTAATGGTGTATGCTACTAAACATAGTATACAAATTCAAGTGATTTCTTTTGGTTAGAACTGTCATCTCTTCCTTCATGCTCATACTTCTGTTTCCTGTGTACTGGTTGTTACGTATGGCTTTAAAAATATACACAAAATGCTTGATGGCCTTTTAATCATTTAATAAATGGAATTGATTATTTTCTCCAAAATTAACAGAAAAATCCAATTGGCTATTTTGGGGAGGAAGATTAAACTTCATGTTTAAGCTTAGCATTCTTTTGTATTTTTGTCACATCTTTTATTTCTTTAACACTTTGATTATTGGGAGATGAGAATGTCTGCAACACAGAGACACTTAAAATCCTTTTAGTGTTACTGAGGCTTAAAGGCAAGTAGGAGCCTATTGCCTCTACTTGTTTCCAAGATAGAATGGGGCAAGTGTAATCAGTCGCAGTTGTTATAGATAATTATAAGTTGATTTTATTGAGAAAGTGAGCCACACTATATATATGTAATAAAAATTTTATCAAACACACTGTTTCCCTCCACCCTACTCAACCCAAGGGGAAATGAACCTTCAACAAAATGTTATTTTAATGAGCACATTTCAAAGGTGCTGGATTTGTGGGTGACATCAGGAACCTCTGATTGCAATTACGGTCTCTTTTGTCATTCAAGACTTTATTGGTGCCATATTCAGATGAGTCCTGGAATGGAAGTCAGGAGAGAAAAAAACAGTCATCCATCCTGTTATCCATCTGTAGATATTACTGCTTTACTGGACTACTTGCATTCAGTGCATTAGAATCACCTGAAAATTGTTGTCTTTGTAGTTTAAAAATAATTTCTTTTTAAAGGTAAATTATAGCTGATTTCACCAGGAGACATAAGAGAATGTATTTCAATTCTATTTTCTTTTGCTGTTGATGCAGCTGTTATCATTAGTGTCTCCTGAAATGAAGCAAGCTGCTACTGGTGTTACAGTTTAAACATGTGATTTCTCATGTCAGTATTCTTTTGTATGATTGATCTGGATTTCAAGTAATTAAATATGAGTTACTCTATTATGTTGGATACTGGTATTCGTCACATTATTAGATATTATTATTAGATCATTATTCAGCCATGGTTTCCTCACTATAACATGCAGAAGGTATGTTAAATCGTAGATCTCAAGACTCTAGAGCAGGGTTGGGCAACCATTTTCTATAAAAGGCCTAGTACTAGACATTTTTGAGTTTGTGGGCCTCATGGCCTGTGCCCTACTTAACCATGCTGTTCTGTGTGAAAACAGAGGGGCGACATGTAAGTGAGCGGGCGTGACTGTGTTCCGGTTAATCTTTATAAAAGCAGGTGAGAGGCCTTTGAGCTCTGTGACCCTGATCTAGAGCAGTGATCACAGACTTAAATGCCTGTACGGGCCAGGCACAGACTATGAATGAGTGAAATGGCTGACTGATCAGAAGTAGAGAATTCAGAGGCATTTGATGGAAAAAAATAAACTGGAATAGGTCCCAGGTCAGGATCTATAACGAGAAGCTCCCACTAGCAGAGAGCACCTGCCTTGTCTAGAAGGAGCAGCCACTACTTACCAACTAGCTGCTTGTGATGGGCTCAGTGATACCGAATCTTGCAGTTCAAGAACAGCTGGAAATTTTTTATGCAAAATGCTTTTATCAGTAAGCAACTAATTTAGGTTTGTTAGGGAAATACAGTGCAGGTCAAGCTATCACCTCTGTGAGGTGTTTTTGGCTCATGGGATCTAGTTTTGCAAATTCCGGTATTTTCAGGTGTAGCTATGTATTACCTTTAAATAAGAACTGCCTGAAGAGTGTCGTCAGACAGGGAGAGCAAATACCTACCTAGTCTGGTGCTGCTAGCTAACCCTTCTAGTGCCTATGACAGGTAACAGGTATTGATCAAGACTCTCTTTCCTGCTGAGCCTGAAGAAAATTTCACAATAATTCTCCACCAGGTCTCAAAAAAGTCACAACCAATTCATCACTTGTATCCTCTGATACGTAGGGTCTTTGTCATCTCCCTTCCAGAGGATGCTCTTGAAAATGTTCATGGAATTAATCTAGACAATGGCCTTGAACTTTTTATTATGTGACTTTATTCTCAAGAAATGTTAGCTACAAGTTGGTCTTAACTAAAAAGTACTTCAGAAAACATGTGTCAGAAAGAATAACAAATATGAAAAGCATTATAGGAAATTGGATACCCATAGTTGGATGTGTCCTTAAAAGTCATTAACTAGCATTTCTTCATTGAAGAGACCATGAACTTGGATTGGTGGTCTGTTTTTCTTCACCTAATCTAGGCAAAGTAATGTGAATGAATAATTATAAAGAGGAGTGTTTTTTCTCCTTTCCTATGTGTACACAAATATTGTAGAGTAAGATGTTCAGCTTTAGGGGTTCTGTGTATGGATATGTACCACCTTGGATGTGGGCACTTTTGGATTGTGTATGTACATGACTAAAACATGCCTCATTGTCCATTTTCATCACAAAACTTTGCATCTTTTGTCTTCACTTCTTACGGTACCCTCTACGCTTCTAAACCCTGCTTGTTTTTTCCGGTTTGCTCTTCTCCAGTAATTCTGTTATACCCTCATTAGACCTGTCTCTTCTCCAAACTTCTTTAATATTTGGAAAGGTAGTAGCAACTTTGTACTAGTAGAATCTAGCAGTAATGCCATGCTTTATTATATTATTTGATTTAATTTGAGGTGGCTTTTTCCTTTTGAGTTAACATTTCCCTGCCATCTCGCACAGTAATGACTGAATGGTGTGAACAGAGAAGAAAAAATTTAAATTTATTTTTATTTAGTTGTTCCTCATGGTTGCTCCTTCAGACCCTGGACCCAAACCTGGGTCCTTGAAGATGTTTGTGGACTATGTTTGGTTGAAGGTGACATATCTAACTGCTACTTCACCACGGCTGGCCAAAAAAAAAAAAAATTTAATGCAAGTGTTCATTGAATTTAGAACAAATATTCATACCTTTTATATGCCAGCCATCAGGACTCTAAATGTGGATGAAACAGAAAAACAGATCCTGCCGTTGGAGACAAGTTTAGTGGATCAGTTTAAAGTCTAATGGAATTTAAATTGCACCTTCGTAGTTATCAGTGATTTACAGCTCCCTTAGAAGGAAAGCTGCATTAGGGCAGAGCTCTTTGATTCATTCACTGATGACTATTAAGTAATGAATGCTCAGGTCAGGGCCTAATATATGGTGCCTAGTATATAATAAGTATTTGATAAATATTTCTTTTATTTGATTTTGCAAAAGACCACCCCTGTCTTAGTTGGCAAATCATAGAGGATGTCTTCTACTTTCTTTATATGTCTCTCCTTCTCCTCTAGTCCAACCATGTAGTTCTCATTCCAGACAAAACTAGTCTCGAGTTTCCATTCAGAAATATAATATGTACATATGTACATACACCTATGTGCATGTATAATCTTTATGCTTAACAGAAATTTTGCCTTATTTCTTTCTCTTAAAAATAGTTTATGTACATGGTCATAATACTTTTAGTGACTACATAGTATTTTATTACTTGGAGATTTCATTATTTAACCCAGAAGCTTACTGATGAATATTTAGATTGTTTCTGATCCTTTGCTCTTATAATAAACAGTGCTACAGTAAATATGCTTTCTCAAAAATATTTTGTGACCTCTGCAAGTAGGAATTTGAGTAGACATTCCCAAAAGTCCACCAGGAATTTTGGAATCCCAATAAGTTCAAAGGGTTTATGCATTTATAGTTTTGATAGATGCTGCTGAGTTGTCCTCTGCAGAGAGTATGAGTGTGCCACTTTGCTACTCTTAATTGACTATTTGCTTTATCATAGTTTTTGATCTTTTTTGAACTGATGGATGAGAAATATCTGCGACTTTGTTTTTCATTTCACTTATATAAGTTTGAACATCTTTTTATATGTTCTGTCTTAAGTTTTTGCCCATTTTTCTACTTGATTAATCATCTTTACCTTATTGATGCATAGGAGCTCTATATATTTGAAAAACAAACAAACAAGCAAACATTCCCTGGCAATATTTGTATCTTATTGAATATTTTTGTAAATCTCTGATAACCCATTATTATTTTTTTAAAGGAAAGGCACAGGCAGGAATGAAGGGGAGTAAGCAGGCCAGGAGGAAGAGAAAGGAGGAAGAAGCACTTTATTGTTGTTATTTTTTGGTTAGTTGTTCCCGCTGGTAGCTACACCCTGATCCTGGGACTCAAGCCCAAGGACATGTGAGCTGCTCCTTTGGAGGCAATTGGCCCAACCACTGCTCCACCAGGTGCACCATGATGGCCCATCATTATTGTTTCATTCTATGAATAATGATAAATTTCAAGTATAAACTTTTTCTTACTGAACTGTTCTCGTATTCCTACAATAAGTTAGTTCTACTTGGTCATAGAATATTATTCCTATAATAGGCTGCTGAACTTGGATTCTGTTTCTTTTTATTTGGGAATTCTGCATTGATTTTCAAACATCAGATTGGTTTGTATATGTTTGTTTTTTGGGGCAGTTTTTTTGATTTCTGGTTATCAATCTTCATGAAAAGAATTTGGAGACTTTTCTTTTTCTATGCTCTTAAGCAATTTAATGTGTGTTGAAATGACCTACTTTTAATTGTTTGGTAGACTTCTCCCCTGAAATTCTATGAACTGTGTTTTCCCAAGAACTGGTTCTTTGACAACACCCTCTATTCCTTTTATGGCTTCTTCTACCTTCTCTGAACTTACTTTTGGTAATTGATAGTTTCCTAAAAAAAAAAAAAAAAAAAAATCCCTTTAACTAAAACTTGTAATTGCATGGTATTGAATAAAATAATATTTTGTTTTCCTAGTATCCATGCTCATTCTCTCAACACTTTAAGATTTTTTATTAAAAAATAAGTGGCATGTTAAAGTATCTCGACGATTGTTTTTAAAAAATATGGTATAAAAGAATATATGCCTCACCTAACAGCCACATTAAGCCTTCAGTTATTCCTGTTAACTATTACAAAAACTTAACTTTCAGATAAAGCATTTCTTTTTTGATTACTCTCTTCTCTTTTGACAGGCCCTGAAGAAGAAGAAAGCGAGGATGATTCTCCACTTGAAGGCAGAGATCCTGATACTTGGCATGTTGGTTTTAAGATCTCATGGGACATAGAGACACCTGGTTTGGCAATACCCCTTCACCAAGGAGACTGCTATTTTATGCTTGGTAATTAGAGGATCAAAACTGTATTCTTGTGTTGGTGTCTAAGATTTGTATTATTGGGCATATATTTTAAATATGTCTTTGAACTAAATTTTTCAGGTGTTTCATCATAATATTGAAACCTCCATGTTACTGTTTTTGTTTGTGATATTGTTGATTTTCAATAGTTAACATTTTTTTTGTTGTTGTTGTTAGTTTGCTTTAACAGAAAGGTGTGGGAAGCAATGAAGATGAACAGGCAGGCAGGCAGGAAGAGAGGAGGAAGAAGCATTTATTTACTTTATTTAGTTGTTCATGTTCATTGTTCACCCTGCGACTCAGGTCAGGAACCTGGGTCCTTGAGATGTATGTGGACTGTGTCGACCAGAGGCCATGGAATTAACTATGATCCACCAGGGTACACCCACAGTGAAGTTTAAAAACATTTCCCTTTCTCTGTAAGTCCTTAGTTTTTGCTTAGTTTGAATTTAGTTTCTTTTCAGGAGCAGGTGACCTGATACCAGGGACAGTTTCTCTACTTATCACTGAGTTCTTTGGGAAGCAACATTTAGACGTGGTTAGGCTAACCAAAACTGTGGATTGTGGAACTTTGTTTCCACTTCTCTGCTCTAAGTTTTTTGGTGTTTTTGAACTTTTTGCCTTTTTTTTCAGTGCATGATGTGCAAGCAGTATCTTTTTATTCACAGTACTTCTCCAGATTTATTCTCTCCTTGGCTCTAGCTCCTGATTTTTATGGGTTTATCTCTCTTGTTGCATGGGGAGTCTTATTAAGTGTTTGTTTTAACCAGGAAGTACTAAGACACAGACTTAGCATTTATGGTAAGAATTAGTTCACAGTTAATTGAGGATTGGAGAGGGCCACTGTATTCCTGGTGCTGTGTAAGGTTCTAGGGAAGATATTGGAGATGGATGAAACTTAGTCCCTGACTTCTAGGAATTCAGAATTTAGAGTCACTACTTAAGGCATTACTTTATTAAACCTCCCAAATTTCAGTTATTTGTACATCAGTTTCAAGATTTTTGCCATGTCAGTGTATCACTTATGCTATTATTTACATGATATTTCTATCCAAATAAACTCGCCTTCTTTCACGGAAATGAATTCATTTTAGAAGGAGATGTTATGTCCCTCTCTTAAATGGAAAACTGGTATCACCTAGCATAATTTGAAATTTATAAATATAAATGTACAGCAATATTAATGTATCTATAGCTACTCTTGTTTACTGAAGACCTTGAGTGTGAGTCCTGTTCTATCTTTATTAAGGAAGATTAGTAACTATTAGAGAAGTATTAACTGTATAATACCAATCTGAGATTTTTTTTCCCTGAATCAGAAAGATGGGATGATCGTTGTGTAGGGAGTTACTTTCTCAGTAAGATTTAATGGTACTTAATAGTGTATCTTTTTACCTCTTTTGTTTGTTTGTTTGTTTTCATTTTAAAGGAAAAGTCCAGGTAGGAATGAAGATGAGTTAGGCACACGCTATGCTGGCTCTAGATCTTCCACTATTCTGATGTGTGCAGACATCACAAAACAAAAGCAAGTCCAGCATTCTGGGTCAGCACCCCAGGCATATACTTTGCAACTTGCTACCCTAACACAGACCATTACATAAGGGAAACCTGACTGATAGAAGTAAAAACAGAATGTCAAATAGAATGTCGAGACAGAGAAACATACATGACATTATGGACCAAAACAAAATCCCAGGGGAAATTCTGAACGTTACATACAGAGGAGGCCCGATAAGACAGGCACATTTTTCAATTTAATCTTTACAGGCCAGCAAGTAATGGCATGCTATATTCAAAGTACTGAAACAAAAGGATTTCCAACCAAGAATATTCTACCCTGCTATAGCTTATCAGTTAGAATTGAAGTATAAAAAGCTTTACAGACAAGTAAAAGTTAAAGGAATTTATCACCATGAAACCAACCTTACAAAAAATACTAAAGAAGTTCTATAAAATGAAAAGAAAGCCCACTTAGAAGCAGCAAGACATAAAAAACCTAAATATGGGGAGGATAGTAAAAATGCCAACTATTAGAATGAGCTCAAGACTAACTTGCTTTCATGCTAAAACATGTTATAAGCATAATACTTTTATGTAAGCCCAAGGAAAATCTTAAAACATAAATTCATAGAAAAAAGAAAGAAGAAATTGAATAAGGGAAACCAAACACATCCTAACTCTTTTCAAAACACATATGAAGAGAATATAAGAACGAAAGTCCAGTCAGCAGCAATACCCAGAAAAGAATAGCAAAATGACGATAAATGATTGCATATCAATAATCACCATAAATGATAATGGCTTGAACTCACCAGTGAAAAGGCATAGAGTGGCATAATGAATTAAAAAATGTAACTCTGCTGTTTACAGGAAACTCATCTAAGTTCTAAAGTTAAACATAGGCTCAAAGTCAAAGGTTAGAAGACAATCCTACAATCAAATGATAACCTAAAAAATAAAAGGTGCAGCATACTCATATTGCATAAAATAAACTTCCAACTGAAGAAGGTAACAAAAGACAGGGATAGACAGTACATAGTGATTAAGGGATCAATTCAGGAAGAAGACATAAATCTTATTAATATATGTGCACCAAATACAGGAGCATCAAAATACATAAAGCAGTTATTAAGAGAATTAGAGAGAGGCATTGACAGTAATACAACAATAGTAGGAGAGTTCAACATTCCCCCTTACAATAATGGACAGATCAGTCAGGCAGAAAATTAGCAGGGAAACAATAATCTTAAATGACAAATTAGAACAAATTAAAAGACATTTCAGAACACTTGACCCAACAACTATGGAATTCATCTTTTCCTTGAATGCTCATGGAACATTCTCAAGGATAGATCATATGTTAGGAAACAAAACAAATGTCAACAATGAAAACGGAAATCTTACCAAGTACCTCCTGTGACAACAGTGGCACAAAACTAGAAATCTGCTACAAAAAGAAAGCTGTAAAATTCCCAAATATGTGGAGGCTAAATATCATTCTTCTGAATTACTTTCATATAAAAGAGAAAATCAAGTGAATAATAAAATAAATGCTTGGAAATAAATGAGAATGAGAGCATGAGTTATCAGAACTTACCAGGCAGCAAAGTCAGTACTAAAGGAAGTTTATAGCAATTCAGGCCTACCTTAAGAAACAAGAAAGATTACAAATAAATAATCTAAGCCTACACCTAAAACAACTAGCAAAAGAACAGTTGAGGCCAGTAGTTAGAAGGAAATTATAAAAATCTCTGCAAAAACAAATGAAGTAAAAATCAAAAGGAGAATCCAGAAGATAAATGAAACTAAAAGTTGATTCTCTGAAAAAAGTAAATAATATCAACAAACCTTTGGTCAAACTCACTAAGAAAAAGAGAAAACTCAAATAACTAGAATAAGAAAGGAAAGAGAAGAAATTACAATAGGTACCTTAGAAATCTTCCACATATTTTCTGAGACCAGCATTACAGTGATACAAAAGCAAACAAGCATCATATAAAAAGGAAATTACAGAACATGGAATTACATATCTCTATGAACATAGGTGCAAATATCCTCAATAAAATATTAGCAAATCAGATTCAACAGTATATAAAAGACCCACCAGTGGTGACCAAGCGGGACTTATCCTGGGGCTAAAAGGATGGTTCAACATACACAAATCTATTAATCTAATATACTATATCAACAAAGGAAGGGTAACAAAATCATATGATCCTATCAATAGATGCAGAGAAAACACTTGACAGTATTCAGCATTCATTTATGATAAAAATTGTACATAGACTAGGGTAGAAGGAACATACCTTAACAAAATAAAAGCCATATATGATAAACCCACAAGCCAACATTATACTCATTGGGGAAAAACTGAAAGCGTTTCCTCTTAGATTGGGAATAAGACAAACCTGTCTATTCTACCACTGCCATTCGGCATCATATTGGAGATCCTATCCAGAGCAATTAGTGAAGAATAAGAAATAAAAGGATCCAAATGGGAAAATAAGTAAACTATCACTATTGCAGGTGACATGATAATATATGTAGACAACTCTTTAAGACTCTACCAAAAAGCTATTAAAATTAATGAATACTGTAAAATGGCTACAAAATTAACATACAAATATTTGTTGCATTTTTATATGCAAACCATGGGATAGAACAAAGTGAAATAAAGAAAACTATCTCATTTATAATAGAAGCAAAGAATAACTGAATACCTTGGAATATTCTTAACAAAATTGGTGAAAGGTCATTACCACAAAAACTATAAAACAGTGTTAAAACAAATAGCAGATACAAAGATAAGGTAAGACCTTGACTAGCCATAGACATGAGAAAAAAAGAACAAGAATGGAGGTATCACATTTTTAGATGTTGAACTATACTACAAAGTGATAATGATCAAAACTATGGTGCTGGGATAAAAACAGTGACATAAATTAATGTAATAGAACTGAATCACCAGAAAGAGACTCAGACATATATGATCAGTTAATTTACCACAGAGGAGCCAAGAGTTTACAATGGAGAAAGATAGTCTTTTCAACAAATAATGTGAAAACTGCACAACGACGTGCAAAAGAATTAATCTATAACACTCTCTTCATACACAAAAATTAAACTCAAAATGTGTTAGAGATTTGGATATGAGTAGGAACCACAAATACTTAGAAGAAAACACAAGGAATATGTTCCATGACATCGATCTTGGAGAGGTCTTTGAGAACTCAACTCCAATGGCAAGGGACACAAAAAGAAAAATAAACGATGCTCCATCAAACTAACAAGCTTCACAATCAAAGAATCTATCCTCAAAATGAGAAGACACCCTACCCTACTGACTGGGAGAAGATATTTGAGCATTTTTCATCTGACAAAGGCTTAATATTCAAAAGAACTCATAAAACTCAACAGAAAAACAACCCAGTCAAAAAATGGGCAGAAGATCTGAATAGACTCTTCTCCAAAGAAGACATGCAATGGCCAACAGATCTGGAAAGATTCTCCTCCTCTTTGGTCCTGAGAGAAACAGAAATAAAAACAATGATATATCACCTCACAACTGTGAGAATTGCTATTACATAAAAGACTGGAAACAACAAGTGTTGATGAGGATGTGGAGAATCAGAAACCCTGTGATACTGATAGTTGGAGTATGAATTGGTACAACCATTGTGGAAAGTAGTATGGAAACCCCTCAAAAATTGAGAATGGAAATTACGTTTCATCACATCATCTGACTTCTGAGTATCAGAAAAATACAAGAACACTAATTCACAGAGATATAGGTACCACCAACCCCCGCCCTGTTTATTGCAGCAAATTTACAGCAGTCCAGTATTAGAAACGATCTAAGTGCTTGTTGTAGATCATTGGATAAAGAAGTGTGGTATATATACACAGTGGGATACTACATAGTCCTGAAAAATGAAATCCTACCATTTGTAACATTATTGATGGAAGTAGAGAGGATTATGCTAAGTAAAATAAGTTGGAATGAGAAAAACAAATACCAGATGATCAAGAAAGACAGCAAATGACAAGACAAACCCTTGGACATTTGCAAAGAGAATTGACTTCACTGGGAAGGGACTGGGTGATTGGGAGGAAGGCGTGGTGGGGACCTAATGGAGGTGGAGAAAGATTTGGCAGTTTGGTGATGTGTGTGTTGTGCTGCCATATTTGATCAATAGTGAGCCTGCATATCTAAACTTACATTAATTTGCAAATCAGTTACCTCAGAAATTTAAAAGTATGTGCATTTTGTCTCTAGCTCCTGTAGATAAGCAGAAAAAATAGGTGTTATTATTTTATAGTGACTGTATCTAAGATGTATTATCTGTTCTTCATTTTCATTCTCCTGCTTTCAGATATCAATGAAATAGCTGGTACCCTCCAGAACTTGACAAAGCCCAACAAATGTACCCAGAGCATGCATGTGGAATGTATTTTATTATTAAGATATCTCATTCAATTTCTAAAATGAATTTTTCTCCATCTTCTCTTAAACAAACAAAATTAAAATAAAGTAAAAATAAATAAATAGAAGCAGCTATGGTCTAATGCTATCTTTTCTCTTTACTTTTAAGAATTCAAATAGTGTAAGGAGCCCTGTGGAGGGACCTCAGCCCTCTGCTGATATCTGAAATATATGAAATCTGAACTTCATAACACTCATGAAAAGGAAACAGTTTAGCTCAATTTATAATAATATATTGGTCTGCAGAGGAAGTGCAGACTGAACCCTGCTGTCTCAAGTAAATACTCCAGGGGTGTCTGATGGGGAACGTGTCGGGTGCCTGTAATAAATCCACCGCCTGTGGAAGTGAGTGAAGGCCCTTCTGGCAGTGCCTGAGGACACGCTTAACAGAGGTTGTCAAGGTTTTACTTTTAAATTGGAATCTTTGCCCTAATCTCAGAGTTAGACAAGACCAGATTTGCAAACAGATTTACAATTTTCACTAATTTTCCAACCAGGACTTCAAAACACACTTAGAGAAGAAAAAAAACATACACTCTGTTCTTTCTCAGAATAGGATGATTTACTTTGCCACAGATGTTTTCCATAGAACGAATGTTACCAGGGAGTTAGGGACTTTAAAGTGGCTGGGAGACAAACTGTGGTTTTGTTTTTTTTTTGAGGAACAGATTATACAGTTCAAGGGACATCAACCAAATTATGTTCATTAACTAGTAGCTGGGTGTGGAGGTGGGTGTTTCAGGACAAAGGTGAGTGCTAGGTCAATACCCGGGGCCAGCCCCCTTCACACTCCCTCCTTCTCTTAATTTATTATTGCTGTTTGTTACATGTCACTATTCATGACTCTTTTCTCTCTGTTCTCTTTATTTCTGTTTTCTTAAATCCAACCCAGGCTCATTTCATGTGTCTTTTATTGGTATAACATCATCTGTTTCAGAGCTTCCGTTGCCAAGTAAGAAATTCACATTAAAAAAAGAAGCAGCAATATAAATTCAAGTGCACTGTATTTCTTTTTTGGTTTTGCTTTACCTTGCCATCAGTTTAGGAAAGAGTAATTAAAAGAGGCCGTTTTCTGTCAGATGGCCTGGTTCCAGACTAATCACATTACTCGACAGGCCGTGCAGTGTTAGCACAGCTCCGAGGCTCTGCCCCTACTGTAAAAACGATGCGGAATGCAACTTTCCAAAAGTTATTGTGAAATAAGAAAATATATGGGAAAGTGCTTTGCAAACTATGAGTTGAATTGGGACCCGGGCCATGGTCTGTTTGAGACCCAGTGAGGCGAGTCAGTGACAGAAGAGTGCTGAATCTTGTCTTCTTATCCTACTTCATGCCTTGAGTTTTGCCAGCTTTGCACCTAACTGTTCCATACATACATACATATATATGTGTGTGTGTGTGTATATATATATGTGTGTGTATATATATATATATATATATACACATTTTTTTTTTTTTTTTTTGGTAACCAAATAAAGGGACTACAAGAAAGGGAAATTTCACCAGTTGCTTTTTGAGGGTGAGAAGAGTTAACATCTGGTGGCTGATGGGTAAGAGTTCTGTGGTAACCACAGTCTTACCTTGGTTTAGGCTGACTTTACTTACAGAGTGTGGTTAGTAGTAGCTATTTTTTTTTTATAGATTAGTTCACCTTCTTTGAAGTATCTGTGGCTTAGAGCAGCAGGGCCCAGAGCACTGTGACTGTTTGATGTGGTATAACCCGAGAGTCTGCCATGCTTCTATTTTTGGACACAACTTGAGCACTCTAGCTGGAGTCTGTAGCCCTGTGTGCAGGAAGGAACAGGCCTTCTAGGAGTTAAAAAGCCTCTCAACTGGGGCTCCTCTGGGACTTAACTTGGAGACTGTGCTATCTTTGTAAATCCTCCAGGTGTCCCTGAACCATGCTCTGATTTAGACATTTACTCAAAGGAAAAGGCTTTTGTTATTTCTTCTTCTGACCCCATTCCCTTCCTCCCTCCACCTTGGACTGACCAAGTGAAGGAAAAAGTACCTGTGATTTATGGCTTAATCATAAATTCTATATAATTACACTTCATTGCCTCTCATGGGTCTTGAGATGTAGGTGCTATGTTCTGCTTTCTGCCGAGGCAAGGGAATAATACAGAAACAGTAATAAATTATAACTTCAGGCTGCAGTGGTAAGCTTGAGGAATTGCCATTTAAGTGGAAAGTGCTTGAACAGCCAAATGAGCACCTGTCATGTTTATTTTCACTTTGAAAAGTAGAAACATGACAGTATAGTTTCAACTGCTTGTCCAATATGAACTTATGGTTTTCTTACTTTCTCAGCAACTGCAAACTTTGCTCTTTGCTCTTCACTTATTGCAGGGTTGAAGGCGCATCTGTCCTCAAACTTTCACTCGAGAATATGTCCCAAATCCTGACGTTTTCAAACGTACGCTTTTTTACTTGATACTTGCGGGTTTTTTTTCTTTTTTGGTGTTTAGAAGAATTAAGGAGAGCGTGTGTACCATCTGCTCCACAAAGAGGGACTTGAGAGTGTTCCTGTGTAGTTGAAAGGATTTGCTTCTATCTTACACTTCATCAGATCTAGTCTTTCAATTTATTTGTTTAGCTATTCTGTATCATTTATGCCTTGAACTTCACTTGAAATGCATGTGATGAATTCCTGCTTAAGGACCAGCACTGTGCTGGAGGCTTTCATTTCATATATTTTACTTATTTCTCAAGGAAGCTCTCTGGTAGGTAGTCCTCTGCCTCTGACCCACTTTGTTTCAAAGAAAAGAAACTTGATGCAGAGTTACTGCTAATGGGTATGTGTTGTGTTTTCTTTTACTGTATGGTGATGGTTGCATGATCCCGTGAACATACCAAAATACGTAATACATTGAATTGTGTACTTTCAGTGAATGGTTTGGTGTGTGAATTCTATCTCAATAAAACTTTAAAAACGGAGGCTTAGGTAAAATAACTTGTTCAAGGTGACTTACCTGGTGAAGCTTATGTCCGAATCTGGGGTGTTTGAGGCCAGAACTTGCGTCTACGTTCTCTTTCCGCTGAACCACGCTGTCTCTAGTAACCGTATGGCCACTAAGTCTTTTTTCCTTTCAAAATGTGGGAAGAAATAATTGAACGATAGTAGGGGAATACACTTTTTTTTCTTTATAAAGGGTTTCAAATATGGACTTTGTAGAATAAAATGTGGATATTCTTCCTCGCTCTTTTTTTTTTTAAGGAAATATAGGTGAGTAGACAGGCAGGCAGGTGAGTAGACAGGCAGGCAGGAAGAGAGAGGAGGAAGAAGCATTTTATTTTTATTTTTTATTTCCTTGTTCACACTGGTTGTTTCCCCTAGACTCAGGACTTGAACCCAGGGGTATATGACCTGCGTGTCTTAGGGGGTGATTGACCTAACCACTAACGGATTGTTCTCTTTTACTTTCTTTTCAGACCTTGTGTTTTTTAAGCATTAATATAAATATGTTATGCATATGTTGCTCTGCTGCTGCTCTAAGAAAAGACAAATGGAACTCTATGTATGTTGCAGTCATTCTTTTGTCTCCCCTGTGATAAAAGGTACTAGAAATCTTTTCATGTCAGTACCTCATTCATATTATTGTTATCATAGAAATAATATATGTACTAGAAACAAATTTAAATCACCTGAGAATGACTTAAAATGGAAAGTGAAAAAGTACCGCTTGCTCTCAAATTCCATTATTTAGTAGATTTTCACTCTAGTAATATTTTTTCCTTGATTACTCCTTAACTCTTAATCATATGCTTCATGACTTCTGTCTTCATCCAGCAAGTTTAAGTACTATCGGTTTCCCCCTTAAGAAACAATGCGTAATTGGCTCTCTTGCACTATCTTTCATTCTTGCTACATTTTATTAAGTTATTTTTAATTTTTCAATGTGCGCTGTCTTGCCTTTTGGTATGCAATCTGTGGGATGTTTGTTTTCTTTCAGTCCTGTCTTTGCTTTCATAGCTTTGAAGTTTATAACATTTACATGCAAATTTGTAATTTTGATAAGGCTGACATTGTTTTCTGTACATTTAAGTCTGAAATTTGAAAGGCAGTACATAACATTGCTTATGTATATGTTATTTATTTCAGAACCAAATAGATTAGCAAGATCCAGTAAGTGGATTTAATTCACTTGAATTACTAAACGCGTTAGTTGAAAAGGATGTTGCAAATGTCAGGTGAAGATTTTCTACTTCATCAAAAGCTCAGAATCATGCTAGGTTTTAGCTTGTCTTGTACTTGAATGATGACTTTTGTGGTTAGCTCTCTGTCTTCCCCTGGAATTGATAATTACCTTTCTTTATTTTTATTGATAGAAAAATCATCCACAGTAATATCCCTGTGTTAGTAGATGTTTTGTCATAGTACTTATTTATGATTTTGGTAAATGCTGGTTTCTTCAAACCCACATGGCACACAGTTATCATAATGAAATTTGTTCTCATTGCATTCCTTTGTTAATTCTATTTTTACTCAGGTGCCATGTCTTCCTCTTTCTTGGAATTTCCTATAAATACCTTCTACTTACATTACTTCAGATTCCTAAACATTTGTAATGTCCGTAGCATCCATAGCAGTACTGTGACATGCTAACTACTTTAATAAGTAATTACTGACTTCATTAATAAATGAAAGAACCAAGGATTAGTGCTTTTTCATATCATTGCGATATATCTTGGCCATACAGGCAAAAGGAAATATTTATTTGAATGCTCCTGAATGGAAAAGGTTTTGAAGTCTCTCGAAAACAGATGGCCATTCACTTAGTATTCTCAGGTCTCCAGAGGCATTATTTAGAATCTTCGAAGGTAGTCTATTCCTTCAGTCATCCATGCTTGCTTCCTTATATCCAATCCAAATAACCATGTTACATCCCCGAGTTTTCCAAATTGACAATATCAAAATCAGTTTGTGCATCTTCTTCCAAATCTTCTATAAGAGAACCACCAAAGGTAACAATTATGTGTTAGTTTCTTCTAATCTGAGGATAGATGTGTTACTTTATGAATTGTGAGATTATTTTATTCTCTCATGTTTCATTCATCAAAAGCCATACTGTATCTGGGTTGAGTGGGTAGGTAGATTTTCCCTTTGACTGTCAACCTTACTATGCCTTCTCTGGCTCTTTATATAAGGTAACTTCTAAATGTATGAGATGTTCAAAATAATTTTTCAGGTTTTTGACTTGATTGCATATCCTTTATATACCCTTTGCCACTTCTGTAAAGACATAAGAATAATGACCATAAATGAAACTATTAACATTTTATTTATTTATTCATTTATTCATTTTTTCTTTGCATGAAGATTTTATTTTTTAATTCATTTTGTAAACTTATTAAACATTCTCCTAAGTGTCAATCATCATTATACAGTTTGATAAATCAAGCTGTATAGATTTAAAATAAATTTAAATATTTGGATATTTAAATATTTGGATAAATATGGATTTAAAATAAAAAATTGTTATGAATGAACTTCAAGCTAATTTGGCAAAGTACTTTTAAACTTTCATTTAAATCACAAACCTAATATGTATTAATCTCTCGAATGCTTTAAACACCTAAAAGACAGGGAATAGTAATTACATGGCAATTTTTTATAACTAGCAATGCTTTATTAATTATTTATTTAAAAGTTGCTTGGAGAGTAGTCCATCAAAAAGGGAGCAGTCTTGCCATTTGCAGCAACATGGATGGACTTGGAGAGAATTTTGCTTAGTAAGATAAGCCAAAAGGAGAAAGACAGACATCATATGATAACACTCATATGATGTGCATAAAGAGAGAATGCAAATTAATGATCTAAATTATACAATAATAGACTTCAAAAATTAAGAGAAAACCAATTCAAACAATAGACTCTTACTGGGGGCAGGGGGAAAGGCAAATCATAGGGTTCAGGAAGAGATGGAGTGGTGGGGGGAACTGGGTTAAGGGATTAATTGTAAAGTAAAGGAATTTGTGGTAAACCTGCTGTGCTGTATACAAGTGTAAATTTGCTATCATCTATACCTCAAACCAAGTTAAGTTAAAATATAATATTCCTTCAGTAATATCAATGCAAAATTAAACACAGCTATCATTTCACATAATTAGAATTTTTGAGTGTGGTAAGAACTTTTAAAAACTACTCTGTTAACAGCTTAAAGAAATTATTTTTAATTGACCTTGTTGAAGATTTGAACTCAAAATTAGCCCAGGAATGAGTTTGACTTTGCTGAATCAATTTCTGTAGCAGATTTCAAGGTCAGACTAAATAAACTCATGGTGGAAGATACATTAAACTCCTACGGTGGAATATTTTTCCGAGCTCCAGTAAACAGTTTTAGAAGAATATGCATTATAGTCCTTGGTTACTTCATTTCAATGGCTTCCTCTTAAAAATGCTGTCTTAAAATTAGTTCTGGCACAGACTTTTTTCTTTATATTTGCCTGCTCTGTTTCTTCTACCCTACCATGTTTTTCTCCTCACTTAGATATATGTATAACTCACCTCTTCACAGGTGACAAAAAATAATACAATGACGGGGGAAGAATGCCAGCTTATCAGTGTGAATGTCATAACTCTCTTTTCTCTCTTGACTGTAGTGATTGGCTTAGAAGTCTTATCGACTAGAGCAAACTTTTTGAGAACCAGCAATATATACCCACACACACATCACACACACACACACACATATATGCATTTTCTTATACTACACACAACACTAAGTACCGTGCATATAATAGAAGTGACTGTATATTTGGAGAGAACTTCATTTTTTTCTTCCTAGGTATTAGCCAGAAACAATAGCTGTCTTCTTCAATCGACAGTGGAAAATTAGGTGTGACATAGGAATGTATGAAGAAGGAAATCAAAGGGTATATGAAGGAACAGAAGTTAGAGGGTTAAGTGGCTAGTTCTGTTTCATTTATTTGTTTGGAGAATTCTGGTCTCTGCAGTTCTCTGGAGTGAGCAGAGTGATGGCTGTCTGCATACAAAGAGAATAAAGAAGAAAACCACTTCATTCAACTTTTCTGTTAGCTTAATCTTTGGTCAGTCTCATCTTTCTGTTTGTTCAACCCCTTCTCTGTGTCTTGGGAAGAGTTGCAACCTGGAAGAGTAAGGCAACCCTCGCCAAGGTGAGGTTAAAGTTCTTTATGTGTATTTATTTAGAAAACAAGAATGAATTATTAACCTCAAGAATCTATTCTCTTCTCAACCCAACAGCAAACTAAGCATTCCATTAGAGTTAATTAAAAAAAAAAAGAGGGAAGAAGCTGTGTATTCTGAAGTCATCTCACTTCTGTACTTGTTTTTGTAAGAGTTTTTGTTTCCATGGAAAATTGTAATGGGGGAATATTTAAAAAATTAACCCAAACGGCCTCCATTGATTGACTTTATTTGGAGGATGAATACCTCCTCTGAATATCTCTTCATGCAACATTTCCTTATGTATCTTTCCAAAATAATACTAGTAATAATTTTCTTTTTATTGCTAAGTACAAAAGTAATTATATATGTCATCCCTGTCAAATATAGATCAATTTAAACATGTATCTAATTTTAGAATTATTACACATGAAGGAAAAATACCTTGCAATTGATGGAATATTGTACATGCCCATTGTAGAGATTTAAAAACTATAGGAAAGTGTAAGTAGATAATAAAAATGCATCAAAATATCACCAAGCAGAGATAATATCATTCATACCTATTTAATCTTATTCCTTCTAGATTTTTTTCTATACTTGGGAAATGTGTTTTTAGAAAATTAATATGTTAGATATAAAATTCTGCTTTTTTTACCTAATAATTTATTTTTACTGTAGTAATTCTACACATTACAATGATTTTCTATGTATAGACTCCCCATTTCTTAGATATATTTTAACACACCATGCCCTCCAGCAAATCACCAAGTGTTTTTCCCCATTGTCCAGTGGGCTCCACCACCATGTGTCCCCGCCCGCCCCATTCCCTTTTGGTCACCACAGTTCTGTTGCAAATGTTTCAGGGTTGGTTATGTTTCATCTGTTCTTTTGTCTGTTCACATTCCATCTATGAGTGAGTTCATCTGGTCTCTATCTTTCTTCTTTTGACTTGTTCACTTAGTATCATCCCCTCTAGTTCCATCCATGTTGACTCAAATGAGAGTTACTTTTATATCTTGGAATATTTTTCCTTAGTAAATAGTCTTGGAAATGTGCTTAAGAAATTGCTTATGATCAAGTCCCTATTTTGCATCACTTAATACATTTGACATATATGTGTAAATATACACTATTTCAGTGAGCATCTTTGTACATTTTTCTTTGCATCTGTGATTACTTCTCTATGACAAATTGCTAGAAGTGGATACTTGGGTGAGGAATGAAAATGTGGATATTTTAAAACTGTACATGTTATATTGTCAGATTGTTAATCAGAAAGATTGTTTTCAAGTTATATTCCTGCCTGCAACCTATTTTACCTCACCTAAGAAAATGCTGAGTATTGCAGTTTGAAAATATTTTTGTCATTTTAATAGTTGAAAGTAATATGCTGCTGCTTAAAATTTCCTTTATTGATGAGGTTGAATATTTTCCATGTTTGTTGACCATTTATTTGTATCCTTCTATTACTATTTGTATTACTTCTGTTACTGTTTATCATCAACTTCTGCCTGTTTAGGTATTGATGTTTATCTTAATATGTACTTGTTGAACCCTTCTACCCACTTTCCACTTTTTTAATACAGGAAAAGAACATTTTTACTTTCAAAGTATTTGTTATACTTGCATTAAATCAAATCACCATATTTGGAAGTATTTAATACTTTTATACTCACTGCTGGTCTTTTTATACCATAGTTTTAATTTTTTTGATGCTCTCAGCTAAAGTCTCAGTTCTAAAATTTTTTCACGAAGGAGCAATGTTAGCATGTTCTCTGAGTTCTCACCTCATGTGAGTCACTTTCTGTACCTTCAGATGCTTATAACTCTGTAAGCAGCACTAGAATTCTTCAGTGGCAGACTTTCCACTTTATAATTCTGTAGATAATTGTTCCCTTGACCTCTGATATTTGAAGTTAGCGAAATGTAGGAGGTCACCTTCATTTTTATTCTATTGTGGTAAATTAATGTGTCGTCACTGGACATCTGTAGTATGAAACAGTGCTATTAAACAAAACCCCAAACTCCAAGCAATCTTACCTGATCTCACACTGTTCCATCTTCACTCTCTTTGCCCTGCTTTTATAGACGCAGTACCTTCTTGAATCAGATGTCTTCTTGAAATATTGGGAATTTTTATAAACATGTTTTTCTCGTCTATTGGAATAAAACTTTTTTTAGAAGAGACAGTTTCAATCAAAGTGGTTCCTTTCCTTTGTACAGGATTTTTCAGGAGCTGCGATTTGTCCTCATCTGTCCCTTCTTATAAAAAGAGAGTTAGTACTGGCTTATGGGCAAGTAAGTATTGAGATTGATTCTGGAAAGCAGTATGGATTCTGGGCCAAATCCTTCACATGAAGGAGGAAGGAAGGAAATGGATTCTTATGTTGCCAGATGAGGTATCTGGGAAACTAGAGTATACTGAATCATTTGATTTTGTCTTTATGTGGTAGAGATGCCTGCAGGATGAGCAAACTGTGATGGCCTTTGGCCCATCCCTGGCTGACTTGCTTCTTCCCGTTTCTTCCCTCAGCAACACATCCTGGGGACTATGAGTGCCAAAGGCACACAAGAGGCTTGCCCTCAGTTACCCTGTAGTCTCTTACCCGCCTGTTCTCCTTCTGAGGGAGAGGTGCGTGTTTCTGTCAGGGTGTGCTTGATGTGTTTATGAGGAACGTGGCTGTCAGAGGAAACAGTCACGTGCCAGCCTTCCTTGCTCTTCTCACGTCTCATCCCACTGATACTCTATGCTGCACAGTTCTTCCCAATTTCTGGTGTATCTTAAACACTTTTCCCTAATATTCTGTGCCGAAAGTAGTTTTGGTTTATTTTCACATTCCATTGATGTCATTAGGAATCTAGAAACTGGGCAGGTGTAGAGGCCCAAGTCTGCACTGACATCTTACCAGGGAGCGTCCCCATCCCCCTTTCACTGGCTATTACATTCTGAAAATGTTCTCAGTCATGGATGTCCCCATGGCCAGGAAAAGTAAGGTCATAAATATTAAGATTGAGGAATGAGAATGGACAGGTGAGTAAGAATGAAAAGCTTCAGTGATTGTGTGAAGCTGAGAAGATTGGATTTCAGTATTGGGCTTATTTACCTCAGAAGTGCCTTTAGCAAAACTCCTGATTGTTACTTTAAGAAATTTGGGATGAAATAGCCTTGGTGACACTGGACAACAGAACCAAGGAAGTATGGGCTGGGTTAAATTTAGGGTGACCACGGTCCTGTATTGTCCATGGGGAGGGGAATCTCAGCACATGGGACTTTAGTTTTAAAACCAAGAAAGTCCTGCCATAAATTGGTCACCCTAGTGTAAATTATGCCTTTGCATCTGTGAGCCTTTATATATGCGATGAGATTTCATGCTACAGTGGACGTCCAGAGCTCTCTTCACCCACTGATAGCGCAGGCAGAATTTAGCCAGCAAGGAATGAAGGCTTCTTTTCTATTTGTTTTGTTGAATAAATTCTACAAACTCTGATTCCACTTGAATATAAAGCCTGTCAATTTGAAGCTACATTCTGAGATAGCTCAGGAAGATAGACTTTCTAAAAATTATTAGCAAGTCTTTTGACGCCGGCGATGTCTTTAGCTTTTGAATTGTACAGTCCATGAAGCTTGAGCCACTTTTATAAATTAGAAGCTTTTTCAATGAAAGTTGCAGGGTTCTTCCTACAAATCATAAAGGATTAGAGACAGTTGAGACAGTTGGGAACAATATCAAAAGTTGTTTGATTAGAGAGTTGCCAAGGATTTCAATAAATGTACAAGCCTCAAAGTATTACTTTTAGTGTTGTGCCTGCCAATTGCTTGCCTCAGATGAGCTGCCTCTCATAGAACAAAAGCACTTAATCAATCTGTTTATTAAGATAATTACCCCCCAATGGTAGCCATGTATCCTAGTATTAATAGCATCGGAGAACATGGCTTTTATTTGAGTACATGAGAATGACATTTATGTATTTCTTAGAATGTGGTTCATTCCTGTATGGGAGTCTGGCTTGGGGAACCTCTTCCAGCATGTTTTTGGTTTTCTTTGTTGTTGAACTCTGAAATCTACTGTAGGCAAAGATAGGCTGGATCAACCAGAATGTGTCCTTAACTAGAATCTCAGAGTAAACTGGGAGAATGGCCATTCAGCCTTCCTCGTCAGCCTTCCTTCACACTTTAATTAATTAATGATTTTTTTTATTGCAGTAACTTTGATTTTACGCATTAAAATAGACTCATGTGTAGGTTCCCCTTATGTGTAGATTCCCTTTTCCTAAGATGTATGTCAGCACACCACCAAATATGCCACACTTCTGAGACCTGGCCTGTGAAAGTTGTGTCTGCTTTGAGCCTCTGTACTAACCTTTCTTGTTGTCATAAATTTGACAACTAAAATTCCAAATGTATCACTGATGTTTTCATCCTCACCTTCCACTGCAATTTGCTATACTCTTTGGACAATGTCCTAAAGTTTTGTAATTTACTCATTTTCAATCAGTTGTTTCTGTGAAAGCCCTGAAGGTTGCTCTGAATTTTGTTCTTTCCCTTATTCAGTTCATTAGCAGGTTGTATTTGCTTTCCTTTGACACATTCTGGATCTGATTAATGTCCCCTGTGTCCCCATGGTCCCAGTCACTGTCGGCTGCTCAGGGGTTGCGCAACAACTTCCTAACGGGTCCTCCTCCTTCAGGTCGTGTTCCTCTTCAGTCCTTTCTCTTTTCCACTAAGCTCCGAGATTGATCTCTTCAAAGTTAGACCAACTTTCTTCCCTGCTTAGTTTTCTAAAGGCTTCCCATTGTAACTGGAATAAAAACCAAAGTTCTTAACATGCCCCACAGAGCCCTCCTGAGCCTGGTAAATTTCTCTGTGCCTTGCTTCTTATGATGCTGCAATCTCACTGATCTTCCACAGGTGCAGCCAGCTCATCCCACTTCATTATTTTGGCCCTAGCTATTTCCTGTTTCTGGACTTTTCTCATCTCAGAGACTGCGGGATCCTCACTATTCAGATCACATTTAGCTTGTGTTTTGTTTTGTTTTAAAGGAGAGTGATGAAGACAAGAATGAAGGAAAGTAGCCAGCTAGGCAGGAAGAGAGAGGAGGAAACACTTTATTTTATTTTTCAGTTGTTCACATTAGTTGTTCCCTCCTGCCCTGGAGCTGGCATGCCAACCTGGGTCCTTGGGATGTACATGGACTACACTCCTCTGGGGGCAGCTGACCTAACTGCTACTCCACCTGGGCATGCCCAGATTTCAACTTAAATGTTATCAGTGAAGGTTCTATATAAAGTAGTGCCCTATTTCCTTATATCCCCTACTAACTCTTAAGCTTGTAAAATTATCCTTTATATTCTTCAGTGTTCTATATTTGAATGTGTTGTTATTATATATCTTACCTATCATAACATAAGCCCCCATGGGAGCAGGGATTTTGTTTTGTTCACAGTGTCTAGTGCTTGGTACTTAGCTAAATATTAAGTAATGCAAATAAGTGTTTTCCTTTACTATGAGCACACTCTGGGAAAAAAATCTTTATATAGTTGTGTAATTCTATTATTATTGGTTTCAAGATGATGAGTTAGGCAGTCTTAAAGAATTGTATTAATATTTCAGTTGATAACTAAAAAGTAAAAAAATTTTAGGCCAGTTTTAGGCTCACATTCAAAATTGAACACAAAGTACAGAGAGTTTCCAAATACCCTGCTCCATGTATGCACGCCGTCTCCTACTCCCAGCATCCTGCACCAGAGTGACCCACTTGTTGCCATTGATTTAACTGCCATGACATGTCATTATCACCCAAAACCCATATTTTACACTAGGATTCATTCTTGGTGTTATATATTTTATGGATTTTAAAGATGTATTACGAATATATTCACCATTGCAATATTATGCAGAATATTTTCACTGGCCTAAATGTCCTCTGTAATCTTATTTCACCCTCTTTTCCCACACCCACCCCAACTCCAGGTACCACCGATTGTATCATCTATCATTTTGCCTTAACCAGAATGTCATATTGTTGGAATTATATAGAAGGTGGCCTTTCAGAATGGCTTCTTTCTCTTTCTAATAAGCATTTAAGTTTCCTTAAGTCTTTCCATGGCTTGATTAACACATTTCTTTTTAGTGTTGAATAATATTCTATTGTCTGAATGTTTCACAATTTTTCCATTCACCTAGGGAAGGACATTTTGGTAGTTTCCAGGTTTGGGCAATTATGGATAAAGTGATAAACGTCCACTTATAGATTTTGTGGTGATTATAAATTTTCAACTTATTTAAGTGAACATGAAGAAGTGTAACCTAATGGTGAGACTTCGTTTAGTTTTGTAAGAAACTTCCAAACTGTCTTCCAAAATGGCTGTACCTTTTTGCATATTCATCACCAAGGATTGTTGCAGGGACTTTCTGACTGGTGTTCCTGCTTCAGATCTTGTTCCCTTTCAATCCTCGCTTTTCTACAAAGCTGCCAGATTGGGCTATTCAAATTTAGATCACATTTTTTTTCAACCAGTTCTTGTTGTTCCCTATCCTCAGCATTTGTTTTTGTCACTTTTCATGGTTTTGACCATTCTAATAGGTTTGTAGTGGTATCTTGTTTTAATTTCAATTTTATGACAAATGAGCTTTTCATATTTGTAATCCATGCGTCTTCTGTGGTGAAGTTTCTGTTCAGGTCTTTTGCACATTTGAGTTTCTTTTCTTGTCGAGTTTTGATAATTCTTTGTGTATTTTGGTTAACAGTCCTTTATTGAACTTATCTTTTCAAATGTTTTGTCACAGTCTGTCGCTTGTCTCCTTATTCTTTTGGCAATATCTTTCACAGAGAAGTTTTCAATTGTATCTAAATACTCATCTCCAAAGCTAAGGTCGCCTAGATTTTCTCTTTAACTTTTAGGAGTTGTTTACTTAAACGTTTTACATTTAGGTCACGATCCACGTGAAAGTTCCATTGCACCAACACCATTTGTTGAAGGGACTCTTTGCTCCACTGGACAGATTGCCTTTGTCTCTTTGTTAACAATCAGTTGATTACAGGAGTCTGTTTTGAGGCCCTCTCTTCTGTTCCATTGATCTATTTGCCTCCTCTTTCTCTAGTGTCACACTGTATTGATTACTTTATAGTAATTATAGCTTTATAGTAAGTCTTGAAATCAGATATTATCAGTTTGCCGGCTTTATTTTTCTCCTTCAGTATTGTACTGAATCATTAGCTTCTGGATTGTTAGCTTCTCCATATAAACTTCAGCATCACTTTGTTGATAGCCACAAAATAATTTTTTGGAATTTTTTTTGGGATTGCATTGGATTTGCTTCTCACTAGATTATGGGAAGAATTGATATCTTGACCACTTGCCGTATCTCTCTGCTTATTTAGTTATTTGATTTTGTTCATCCAAGTGTTTTGGAAGTTAATTATTTGTTTGATTTCTTTTGCTGTAGGTTTATTTAGATTGTCTATTTCTTGTGTGAGTTTTGGTCAGATTTGTTGTCTTTCAAGCGATTGTCCCATTTCATTTAGTTTATCAAATTTGTGGGCACAGTATTACTCAGTTATCCTTTTAATGTTGATAGGATTTGTAATGGTATTCCCTTTTTCATTCCTAGTATTAGTAATTTGTGTTTTCTCTTTTCTTAGTCTGGATAGAGACTTATTGATTGTATTGATCTTTTGAAAGAACCAACTTTGTTGCATTGATTTCTCCTCTAATTTTTATTATTTCTTTTCTACCTTTCACTTTTACGTTTTTAGAATGTTAATCTTTCACCATACATTATTTAGAAGTACTTTGTTTAATTTTTAAATATTTGAGGATTTTCCAACTATCTTTTTATTACTGATTTTTAATTCCTTTGTGGTCTGAGAACAGACAGTCTATGATTTCTATTCTTTAAATTTGTGAAGGTGTGGATGGTTTTTCTTTGTCGTTTTTTTGTTTTTGGTCCCTGAATATGATCTCTCTTGGTGAATGTTCGTTGTGAACTTGGGAAGAATGTGTATTCTGTTGTTGTTGGATGAAGTAGGCTATAAATGTCAATTTTATCCACTTGATTAATGGTGCTCTTGAGTTCAACTCTGTCCTTATTTTCTGCCTGATGGATCTATTTCTAATAGGACGATGTTGAAGTCTCCAGCTATAATAATGGATTTGTTTAAATTCATTTTGTTGCTAGTTTAGTTTTTGCCTTGTGTATTTTGATACTCTATTACAAGGCACATACACATTAAGAATTGTTAACATTTTCTTGGAAAATTGACCCTTCAGTCATTATGTAACGCCCCTCTATGTCTCTGAATATCCTGGCTTCAAAGTCTGTGTTGTCTGAAATTCATAGAGCTACCTCAACTTTGTTTTTATGTTTATATTTAAAATGAGTTTCTTGTAGACACCATATTGTTGTGTCTTGTTTCTTCATCCAGTCTGGAGATATTTGTCTTTTAATTGGTATATTTATGTCATTGATACATAAAGTGATTATTGATGAAATTGGATTACTATTTGAACTGTTAATGTTTTATACTTGTTCTTATGTTCTCTTGGTCATCATTTCTTCAATTTTCTTTTCTATCAGTCTCCCTCTCTGGAGATTCGTATTTGTTAAATTGCTTAATATTGTATCACAGGGCTTTTCTTTACTTTTTCTTTTTCTTTTTTTTTTTTTGTAGTTTTGTTCTCTGCTTTATTTTGGATAGCTTCTATTTTGTGTGCTTTACTTCACTGATCTTCTCTTTTGCAGTTTCCAAAGTGCTGCTAATCTCATTCATTGTTACTTTCAAATTTCAGATACTGTTTTTCATCTTTAGAAAATTTTATTTATAGACATATATACATATAATATGAAAGAGATGCATATGTGAAAGAAAAGTAAGCTGTATATATAATTTACATGTATATATGGCATATAATATATATATTTTTTGTTTTTGATATTGGATATTGAAAATTTTAATTGTCAGGCACCCGATTTTGTTATATTCTTTTAAATAATATTGAACTTTGCACTACTGAACTTATTATTTGAAATATTAAAATTATTTGAAATAAATTGGAACCTTTTGAGGCTTTATTTAGGGTACTAATGGGATCTAGCTCAGCCCTTAATCTAGGCCTAAATTAGTCTTATTAGCATGATGGTTTTTTTAAGGATTGTATCCATTATCTTATGTAGCAGGAGCCCTTCTGACTGCTGAGAGCACAAAATGCTCTTGTTCCTTTGTGAGCTCTGAGATTTGTTCAGCCTACTGCTTTCTGGTTTTTCTCTGCTTACCCTTGTGGAGTTTTCCTTAACACATGCACAGGTCAGTGCCCAAAGACTGGAAAGTGCCCTTTTTCTGGTGTTTACGTTCTCTCTGTGCGGATTCTTTTGTTCTAGGACTCTGCCTTACAAATCCTTGTTGCCTCATCCTTCCTGAATTCTATCTCTGTCTTCACAACTCAGTGAGAAGGAAAACTGAAAACTCTGGTTTTTTTTAACTTCTCTTACCCACTCTGTAACTGAACATTTTCCACATAGTAAAGTAGGACATTTGTTAGGGCTCACCTGTTTTATTTCTCACCTGTTTTATTTGGGATCATAGCTTGTTCTGTTTTCCAGTGTCAAAAACCTTTGTTTTATTCTTTTTGTTCTGTTCTATAGTTGTTTAAGGTAGGAGCATAAATTTTGTTGCTTTTACTTTCTAACACCAAGATACCAGAGTCCTTCAATTGGCATTTTTCCTTTCCTTTCCTATGTTTGGAGGCAATTGTATTTGCTGGCATATATGAGCGGGCGGACAGCACTCTATGCCTCTTAGTTTAAATTGTCATCTTTCTTGGTATTTGGTATACAGCTTTTGTTGCTTACATGGAAAATCACACATTGCTGGGAAAATGGTACCCTTCAATTCTCTTCTTTGTAACAGACCTGAGTAGAGGTGATAAAGATTTTGGCTGACATGTGGCCTCATTTTTTAGAATACATGAGAATTTAGCCATTAGTCTTTATGTGGTTATGCACGTGGTTATATGTGTTATTCTTCATCTGATGAATTCACCACCTCTCTATTTTTGGATCATGAATCCATAGACTTGAATTCTGTTGTGAGGGCCACAGCTTTGTAACAAGCTGAGTTGGTTAGTTTGTTACCTAGCAAATTATAAAGCAAAAATGTTAAAGATACTTTGTGGAAAAAAGCAGATTTTTCAGATGAAAGACGTTCAATTCCAAATAGTATGAGAATTTTGGCTTATTCTAAAAACATGGGCAGAATTAGATATAGCATGAGAAAGAGAAGTCCAGTCCTGAAATAGTTAACTTTGCAGTAGCACTAGACCTAAAAAGATAACCGTACATCCTGTTTGCTAAGTACTGTCCTGGTTTACACCTGTTGTCCTGTCCTGGAATAACTATTCATAACTTGCCCTCTCACTCTTGAAAGCATATCTCATATGAGTTTTAGTTTAATTCCCTCGTGGTCTGAGAGCAGATAATTTATGATTTCTATACTTTTAAATTTGTGAGGGTGATTGTTTTGGTCCCAGACTTTGATCTCTTGGTGAATGTTCCATGTGAGTTTGGAAGACTGTGTGTGCTGCTGCTGTTGGATGAAGTAGGCTATTGATGTCAATTATATTCACTTCATTGATGATGCTCTTGACTTCAACTCCGTCCTGATTTTCTGCCTGATGGATTTATTTCTAATATTTTGAATATACACACGCATATATACACACATATAATTCATCTTATAAAGAATGGTTTAAAGTATACACAGTAAGTGTTAATTTCTTGTCTATTTTCATTCTTGGTGATGAATTTACTGTTTACTTTGTATTTTAGTTAAATAGTATATATAGTGACTAAAATTTGTGTGTCCTTTAAATTTTTGCAGATGATCTCAATGCCACCCACCAACACTGTGTCTTGGCTGGTTTAACACCTCGATTTAGTTCTACCCACCGAGTTGCAGAGGTAAGTATAAATAAAAATGTGATTCAAACTTAATTGGATGTGACAGAAATTGTTGAATGAGCATTTTATCATTTGGAAGAATATTTGATAGGAAAATTGCTTCCATCTAGCTTGACTTTAGCCTCTGTTTACTTGCTTCTTTTGTTTTGAGTCATGTTGCATAGTTTAAAAAAGTATATTCATGGCCTGGGATAAGTATATTTTGTTGCTTTGCGGTTATGTTTCTTGGAGAAGTAAATGCCACTGGCAGGTGGTGCTAGTTAGAGATTTTCTAAGGAGTTTGTATCTGTGAGGTCAAGGGCAGGAGTGGGCCACAAGGGATGGGTGGATTTTGTGTGCGTGTGCAAGGTGGCTGGGCTGATTGTTGAGAATTTACATTTCCCTTAACTTTTTTCTCAGGCTTCTGGGCATGTGAATGAATTAAATAGAAAGTTACAGTTGTTCCAAGCAATTTCTGAGCTGCCCAGTTGTGTTCATAACCCATCTTTATTGCATAATTCTTCAGCACTTGCAGTGGCTGATGATCAGCTGATTAACTAGTTCACAATGGAAACTAAAGAGATGAAGGAAACACTTAGTCGTCACCCTGTGGTAGATACGGTTTGCTTAGTTTAGAAGGGCTCCAGAGAAGAGGAGAATAATCATGAAAGGATCATAAGCTGAATTTGTATTCAAGCTTGTTACCTGTTCTTTGCTTTGTAGCTTGACCTCTCTTCACATCACGGGTGTCTAGAATGAGAAAGTTGGGGAGAAGGGATTCAACAAAGTGTGGGAAAGCAAAAGCATAAGACTTTTTCAGTCCTGAGTCTGTGTGAATCTCTAAAACAGTATTACATCTTTTAGAGATTAGGTAACTTTTCTAGTGGACTGGTCATAATTGCTGTATGGCAGACAGGGCATCATGATGCCAAAAAGCATTTGTTCTTGCCTTCTCCTTATCTCCCTTTCTACTCTCTTACTCATTCGTCTCAATATCTGAGGGCCTGATAGGTGTCCAACAACTCTATAGGCTTGAGAGATCAAGCCATTGAGCAGTTATAGCCACTACCTCTGTTAAACTTCCATTTTTGCTGGAGAGACAAATAGTAAACAAGGATGCACATGTTATCTTAGATATGTAAATGTAAGTTCTATTAGGAAGTTGGAAGGAAGTCAGCAAAGAAGTGGGGAAGGGAGAGGAAGGAAGGAGAGACGGGAGGACAGGAGGGAAGGAAGGAGCATTTGCAAGGCATCTGATATGTACTTTATATTATACACAGAGACTTCATCTTTGTTCAACACAAAATGTTATAGGCATCTTTCTAGCTGTAACCCTCCCAAGAATCCTTTTCTTGAATGTGTGACTACTTAACGTGCTTTCTTCCTGCGTGTTTTCTAATTTAATCTGCAAGAGTAGAGAAGAGCATCAGTGCTGTGCTCGAAGTGCTGATGGAAAATGATGAATAAAAACTTTGGGAAAATTGTTTGATGAGCACACTCCAGCAAAATTCACAAGATGCAAGACTGCGGTTGCCAGGGGTTGGGAGAGGGGAGGGAAAGGAAACTCCACAAGGTAGTGGTAAAGGATGTTAGAACTCTGGTGGTGGGGATGTGGTGTGAAATGTACCCAGACTGAAGTGCAGTTTCAGTATCCTAAAATGATTATGACAATGTAAACAAAATAAATAATAAAATTATTATTTAAAAATTGTTTGATGAGGATAACAATCACAATGTAATTTACAGGTTCTGGTGTGGATTAAATTAGTATGTGCAATCTTCTAGAACAACTGCTGGTTTAGAGTATGCATTCAAAGAATGTTAGTCGCTGCTACTACTGCTACATTTTCATTTATCCTGATGGAAAACTAATCGGAAATAGGAACAATCACAGCTCTTTGTGTGGAAGACAGAGCTATCTCCATTTATAAACTAGGGCACATATAATAAAGCAAGAGACATTAAATCATTAATGAGTCTTGATGGAAAGAGTTGCTTTTAATTCGCAGCTACTGTTTTGCAGAAGCAGAGCGGTTTTACTCGTTCAGCCGCTGTGCAGGCTGAGCTTTCTGCTGCGCAAGGTGTTCTTCCGGGCGTGTGCGAACAGGAACGGTTGACATAGTCAATATCTTCAGTCTGCTTGCAGATGAAAGTGGGCACGGTGCAAAACAGAGCATAAGCTTTATGTCCAGTGACATAACACTTAAACATGTAGGGATCAGGACATTTTAGGACATCTAAAGGAATGGACCAGGACTCAGATGGGAGTCTTGTGATTGAAGTGCAAGGGAGATAATGGGGAATATTAAGTAGCCGTACTTACACTGGAGTATTGGCAAATCAGGCTAAACCTGCAGGGGACACGATGGTGAAAGCTCTGGCTATCAAAGTAAGCATTTAATCTTAAATTTGATGGCAAGTGGGGGCTATTGATTGTTTATTTTCTTGATAGTGATATATTGTAGCCAGCTTTAGATGGATGAAAATGACAGACATCACTTACATTTATCAGAATCTGAACAAAGGTAGTAGCAGCAGGAAAGCAAAGAACTTCAGGTAACTAATGTCATCGATATGTCAGACTTGGCAACAGATTGAAGTGAAGGGAGGAATGTAGGAATGAATGAATGAGCTCCTTTAATTCTTAATTGGTACTTCCTAGGTACTAGGCTCTTTTTTGAGTTTTGAGGCTTGTGTGAATCAGGGATGATATTACTGTTGGTCATTACAGGGAATATGACATTAAAAGACAAATGTTCAGTTTTGAACAGACTGAATTGGAGCTACCAAATGGAGAGGTTCAACAGACAAATGAAAATATGGTACTAAGACTTGTGAGAGATCAGGAAACATTTCTTCCCGTTCTCCTGTATAAATACACACCCACACATAGTCCCCAAAAGGAGCCCTTTTGTTTACAGTTTGAAAAGTGCTCAGCCTAGTTTCCGCTTTCCCAATGGGTCAATATTATTAGAGTAACGATACTTTCCAGATGTCCTGGGGTTTATTAGCTTTTTCTGCTTTATTTGTATCTATAGATATTTTTGTATCTTTTAATATTTAGGCCAAATTTTTAGCATTAATTAACTTTTAATAAAGAGGTGAGGATATATAGTGATTCTGTTGTGAGAAAAAATGCTACCTTTAATCCATCTTTTATATTCTCTGTACTTAGTTGAAACACGTGATGTGTGAATGGTGTGTGACTGTCCATTTTCTATGTTATTGAGTAGGGTCAGCAAACTATGGCCTATGGGCCAGCTGGTTGTTTTGGTAAATAAAATTGTAATTGAACAGTAGCCACGTGTTTATTTACATGGAGTTTATGGCTTTTTGGTGTGTATCTGTGCCAGCGTGTGGCTACCCTGATAGAGATGAGTAGTGGCGCACACCTAAAGTATTTATTACCTGTTTTTTTAATGAAAATAACTTGCTGATTCTATTATACATGTTCCATTGTATATAGTCTTTAAAAGTCACCCTAAAGTTAAAAGTCGTTTTTGAAACTATTTCTATACTGAGGTGACTTTTTCTTTCTACCAAAATATTTCTTCCAGAAGTAAAAAAGGTAATACTGAATGCTAGACTAGTTACATTGAAACTGGTACATTTATATGCTTCTAATAGTTTTTCTAATCTTTTTGGAAAGCTATGTGGGGATATGTATTAAAGCCCTATAAAATATTCTTATCTTTGATTTCATAACACTATATTGGGAATAAAACCGATGAAATAATTCAAAAGTAGTTTATATCTATATAAAGATGTTTTCTAGCATGATTGATAATAGTGAAATGTTTTATGGAGCTTGAGTTTCTTTATAACATATGCTAGTTACTTAAATTGTTAAATATCACTTCAATGAACAATCAGTGAAAATGGTAGTTTTGAGTGTTCATGTGCAGACACTGAAAAGCAGCATATACCTCTGTGGGTACATACTGATTGCCATTATGTGTGGCCCCATAATCAGATGTAATAAAATATTAACATATTTTAAAGTGATGGGTTATGTTTCTATCTCATTTAAAATGCTTTTCTCTTATATTAATATTTTTAATAATAGAACATGATAAGGATATTTTCCCCAACACTAAAGTTAGATTACTATTTCTCTCAATAGAAGAAGGGAAAATAATCTCTGCTGCTTGCATAGCCCTCACTTATTCTTCAGGTGTCCTCTCCTTCATGCAGTGTTAACACGATATGCCTTATCTGTGCAAAAACAAAATGATTTGTATTTTCTGCCTTTTTGCAATATGTAGGAAACAGATTGGCTTAAGGAAATGATGTTTTGAAACTCATTTTAATCAGAGAAAAAAATCTTTTCTGTGTTTTGGTTACATGACTAATTATGTCTGATGCCAATTGACCTTTATTTGAATTTAGTTTTTCTGGTTAACATCTTGTTCCTGGGATTCAACACAGGATGTCTTTTCTTTTTTTTTTTTTTAACTTATATTATATGTATAATTGTATTTTGAGTGTTTGAACTCAAGTGGTTCAAATTCAGAGCATCCAAGGGTATTTGATAAAATTCTCTCCTTAAGCCAACCAGCTGCTCCTCAGTGGCAATCAAAGTTATCAGATTCTTGTTATCTTTTCAGTATTTTGCTACATAATTATTTAATATGTAAGCAAATAGATTAAAATGTTTTAATGCAAATGTTAGCCTTCTTTATGCACTGTTCCTCATTGTTTTGTTTCAGTAAATCTTGATGGTAATTACATTATCAATATGTAATTCTTACCATAGCATAGACAGTAGTGTTTTTTAAGATATGACATCAAAAACTAAAGCATCCAAAGATAATTTAGATACATTGAACTTTATCCAAGTTAAATATTTTATGCGTCAAAGGGTACTATCAAGTAAGTAAAAAGAAACCTCACAGAATGAGAGAAAATATTTTCAAATTATGTATCTCGTAATGTTCTTGTATAAGATCATATAAAGAATTTGTACAACTCAACAATTAAAAAGTTAAGTCATACATATTTAAAATGGCAAGGATCTGAGTAGACATGTTTAAAAAAAAAAAAATAGATAAGTGGCCAGTAAGCACTTGAAAAGATGCTTAGCATCATTAGTCATCAGGGAAGTACAAATCAGAACCATAATGAGATACCTCTCCATACCATTAGAATGACTATAATCAAAAGCATGCAACATGTTGGTGAAGATGTGCAGAAATATGAGCCCTCATGCATTTCTGGAGGGAGTGTATAACAGTATAGCCACTTTGGAACTTTCTGGAACTTTCTCAGAAACTTAAAAACACTGTTACCATAGGACCTAACAATTCCATGCCATAGCATATACCCAAGTGAAATAAAAACTTGAATGTGAATGAATGTTCATAGTGACTTGATTCATAATAGTCAAATAGTGGAAACAACCCAAAATAGTATTACACAACATAAGTATAAGCAAAATGTACCACAGCTGTACAATCTAATATTATTTGGCAATAAAAGGAGACAGACTTGATATACGACATGACATGGATGAGTCTTGAAAATATTACGCCAAGTGAAAGAAGCCAGTCACATAAGATCACATATTATTTGGTTTTACTTAGATGAAAAGTCTGGAATAGTCAAGTCCATAGATACAAAAGTAGATTAGTGATTGCCTAGAGCTGGAAAGGTTGGTGGAAATGCATGCTAGGTGATTGCTATAGGGTACAGGGTTTTTTTTTAAAATTGTAGTAATTATTCTACACATTAAAATAATTTATGTATAGGTTCCCTATTTCTTAGATATATTTCAACACACCATGCCCTCCACCAAATCACTAAGTGTTCTTCTCCATTGTCCAGTGGGCTCCACCACCATGTGCCCCTGCCCACCCCATTCCGTTTTGGTCACCTCAGTTCTTTTGCAGATGTTTCAGGGTTGGTTATGATTCATCTGTTCCTTTGTTTTGTCTGTTCACATTGCACCTATGAGTGAGGTCATCTGGTCTCTATCTTTCTTCTTTTGACTTGTTTCACTTAGCATCATCCCCTCTAGTTCCATCCATGATGATTCAAATGACAGGGTTTCATCTCTTCTAAGGGCTGTGTAGTATTTCATTGTATATATGCGCCACATCTTCTTTACTCATTCATATTGGGCACCTAGGTAGTTTCTAGTTCTTAGCTATTGTGAATAGGGCTGCAATAAACATGAGGATGCATACATCTCTACAGATGGGCGCTTGTGTATCTTTTGGGGAGATGCCCAGAAGTGGAATGACGGGATCATATGGGATTTCTATTTTCAGTTTTTTGAGGACTCTCCAAACTCTTCTCCGTTGGGGTTGTACCCATTTGCACTCCCACCAACAGTACAAAAGTTATGCCAGCATTTGTTGTTTTCAGACTTTTGGATAATAGCCAGTCTTTCAGGTGTAAGGTGATAACTCATTGTTGTTTTAATTTGCATTTCCCTGATAAATGGCAAGTAGGAACATAGTTTCATATAGGGTTTCTTTTGGGAGTGATAAAAATGTTTTAAAATTAAGTAGTGATTGTTTTACAACTCTGATCATACCAAAAAAAATTAAATTCTACCTTTAAAATTGTGAATTTTGTGACATGATTATATCTCAATAAAACTGTTAAAAAAGAACTAAGACTAATTATAGTTTTTTGTTTTTCTTTTTTTGGCATCCGATAAGACTATGAACCAAAAAAAACATTCCCCCTTCCTTTTTTTGGTGGGTGTGGGGGAGGGGGGTTGCAAATTTAACTCATTCTTGTGTCATCTAGCAATATTCTGTCTCCTTTTATTGCCAAATAATATTAGATTGTATGGCTATGGTACATTTTGCTTATCCATCAGTTAGGTAATGCTATTTTGGGTTGTTTTGACTTTTTGACTATTTCAAATCAAACTGCTCTACTACTTGTTCATTTTGACTCTACCACAGTTCATTTAACTGGTTTCCTGTTGATGGAAAACTGAACTGTTTCAGTCTTGTCGTAGTATTTGGCATTTAATTAATAATCTATGTAGGTCACTGTATGCTTGGGAAAGCAAAGGTGGAAGTAGAAAACATTTAAGACAGATGTCATTTAAAAAGATGTGGTAAGGGTCACTTTGGGACAAAAGTGAGAGCTAATTCACCTCCACTTTTTATTTTTTCTTTGAGGAAGTGGTAGCCGCCTGCATTTGTACTCTGAACACTCAGGGATCTTTACATTAGAGTAGATATCAGTCAAGCTTGTGTTTTTGATGCAGAAGCTTTGTTTTTCCCAGGCTTGTCCATGTCGTATTTTATAAAAAGGCAATAACTGCAAAAAAATTTTGTACCCGGTAACTAGTCTTCAAGATTATTTCTAAGGGTCGTTTTAAATTATAAGTTTTAAAATAAAAGTACTTGAAGAATACATTTTTCTTATTGGGTCTAAAGATTATTTATAACTTGCTTTCTGTCATTCTAGGAAAGTATGTCATTATCAAAACATACAGATGCATCCTTCATCTGCATCGTCTTCTCACACAGGATCACTCAAAAAAGTTTGTCCATTTGACCTCTCTTTTGTTTCCACAGACTCAGGGAGAGATGGACTAGTTATTTGTGTCCTTGCTGATACCCTGATACTTAGATAAACCTTTGAATGTGCCTTGAAGGCATGAGCCACATATTCTCCATTATTTGAAGGATGTGTTCTGCAGAGGACTGTACTGCCTAGTGTATGCTTTTCACAAAAAAGGAAATTGAGCTCTTTGCCCTTTGTTGATAACTTCAACTTTCCCCCCTACTATTACTGTTCTATTTTGTGTGCTTTTGAACCAGTTCTACAATGTAGTTATCTTTTTTTCCCACTGGTAGGTTCAGGGCACTTGAAATAAAGTCCGTATCCTGGATTCTTGATTAATTATTCAACTAATAACTACTTATTGTTTATTTTATGTTTAGAACTTATAGATACTATTGTATATATGAATGAATAAATGAAAGGAAAGAATGAAAAAAAAATTTGCCTCAGGGAGACTGCTATTTAGTTAGAGATATGAAACCCACATAAAAAAGAAAACCAGCAAGGTGAATGCCCCCCCCCTCGACCCCAGCACGCCATTATAGTAATTTTTTTTTTTAATGAAAGGTGCAGGCAGGAATGAAAGTAAGAAGGCAGGCATGAAGGCAAGTAGGCAGGCAGGCAGAGAGATGAAGAAGCATTGATTTACTTTAATTTCATTTTCATCTTGGTTGTTCCCCTCTGGCCCCAGGTCACGAAACCAAGTCCTTGGGATGTGTGTGGACTGTGCCAGCCAGAGGCCGCAGACTTAACTGCTAAACTACCAGAGCATATCTATAGTGGTTCTTAACTTAAGGGGCGTAGGGTGAGCTGTGAGGATGATAGATGAGTATGCATACGGGGGACAAATGTGAACAGTTCTGGAAAGAGACATGGTCCACTTGGATTTTGCTTGTAATCTTGATCTGGTTCTGTCTCTGCAGTGCTCAACAGGAACTTTGGATTACATCTTACAGCGCTGCCAGTTGGCTCTGCAGAATATCCGTGAGGAGGCAGGCAATGGCGGCATCTCTCTGAAATCTCTGGAACCTTCAGTTTTGAAACAAGGAGAAGAAATCCACAATGAGGTGAGAACTTTCAAGTTCTGTGAAGAATCTGAGATTCTGTGAGACTTGCGAGTTCCCAGGTTTATTTGCCATATTTTTATGAATATAAAACATGAGACCCCTAGATCAGAGATGATAGTTTATTCATTAAAAAGCGGTAGTATCCAGGGTAGTGGAGTTTTTAGGGCAGTTCTTTCAGCCTCTGTTTTCACAGGGAAATTTAAAGTGGGTTATGTAACATATACACACGGAGGGGTTACATTATAGACAACCTAAGGACCCTGACTCTTTTATAGCAAGTAGCAAGCATGCCTGCCCTTTGGTCCAAATCAGGACACTTACTTTATTTTCCAAGACTGTTAGCAAATCTGCCCTTTGTTCTAGAGAGAGAAACTGTATCTTCCAAAGTTGTTCACTATACAGACATCCTTGCAATGAGAGCCTGAAACAAAGAGCAGTTTGTATCTTATTCACACTATATGCAGAAATACAGGAGACCCAGGAAGAATAGTCTCCTAGCCAGGACTGATGGAAATTGAAGGTGGATACTGGGAATAAGGATTGATTCTGTGCCTTTTACTTATTGGTTACAATTCTGTACGGTCTGTGAGACTACAGGCTTGGATTCCATGAGCCAGTGTGTCAGAAAATTTGCTGTTTTCAGTAATACTCTTTCAATTTTTGTTTTATCTTTGGACTCAATATGTTGTTATATATTAAAAAAATCAACTCACATAAATGTAAATACATTCTTTCTAAAGGAAGCTTTGGACATTTGGTTTGCAGAGCTGGCTGTGGTCAGAGTTTGGCTACAGCTAAGTGATCAGTGATACACTGAAGCTGCTAGGAGACGCCTGCCTGAGGAACTAGTCTCAGGAGAGGGTGCTGACACCTATTCAGATCCACACCTCAGTTGTTAGGGAGGCTTGAGCCGCTGACATTCTCAACTTGATACCTCTTTATTTCCCCTGCCCTGTTGCCCCTTGCTGGCACTAGAGCTCTACTCTTCCAGACATGGCCAGAAACTTCAGGTTATAAAGCAACAGGCAGCCCAGAACCTTAGGCCAGCAATCTAGGACTCTATCCTGACACCTATAATCTGAATGCAATACCAACAAATCATTATAAGGTAAGAAAACTGTTTAGCATTAACTCATAGTAACAAATATAGAACATCAAACAAAATGAAGAAATAGAATGATGGATCAAAACAAAACCCCAGGAAAAAATTATTGATGCAACAGAATTAGATAATCTACCTAAAGAATAATTTCAAGTACTAGTATTAAAGATGCTCAATGAAATAGGAGTAATTGATGAACAAAATAATGAAAACTACAGCAAAGATAGAGAAAATATATGAGAAAGTTCTATCTAGAGCATATCGAGCCAAAGAATATACTAACTGAACTTAAAAAAAAATACAACAGAAGAGCTTAGTAGTGGACAAGAAGCAGTAGCAAGCAGACAGAAACTGTCAATTGGAAGACAACAGTGTAAAACACCCAAACAGACTGGGGGGAATTAAAAAATATGAAACTAGTATATGAGACTTCATAGCTAACATCGAGAGGAATGACATTTGTATTATAGGGGTACCAGAATGAGAAGAAAAAATGGGTTTGAAACCTTATTAAAAGAAATATAAGAATTTCCCTAATCTAGGGAAAGAAATAGATATGCAGATCCAGAATACTCAGAGTTCCAAGCAAAATAAATTGAAACAGACATACATCAAGGCATAGTATAATTAAAATTGCAAGAGAAAATTTTTAAAGCAGAGACAAATCATATGCAAACACACTTTCATTAGTCTGTCTGCCGATTCCTTGGTAGAAACTTTATAGGTCAGAAGGGAATTGCATGATCTATTTAAAACATTGAAAGAAAAGGATTTCCTGTTGAGAATACTCTACTCTGCTAGACTGTCACTTAGAATTGAAGGAATGATAAAGAACTTTATTGGCAAACCAAAATTAAAAGAATTCATCCCTACCTAACCAGCCTTGCAAGAAACACTAAATTCGCCTGGTGTTCAGGAACTTCCATACAATAAAAAGTAGAAGTAACTTAGAACATTTAGATGTAACAGGGCACCAAAAGCATATACTGTAGGCTTGAGGGAGAGGAGCACTGAGGACTGCTAGATTGAGATTGATTAATTTGCCTATCAGATTATAAACATAGAACCTTAAAACTCATGGTAACTGCAAAACAAAAATCCGTAGGAAAAATGAGTAAGAAGCTGAAAAGAGAATTCAAGCATAACACAAAAGGAAGTTACCGAAGTATAAGACAAAAATGAAAGAGCAAAGACAAATTATTAAAACACACCAAAAAAAAAAGCAAAACCTCAAAACAAACCCTAAATAATAAAATGGCAGTAAGTACTTACATCTCAATAACTACCCTAGATGTTAATTAAAAACCACATGGCTGCTGCATGGATTTAAAAGTAAAACCCCACTTTTGGCTGCCTACAGGAAACTCATCTAAGCTTTAGAGGCAAAAGCTCAAAGTAAAAGGTTGGGAAACAGTTCTACAGGCATACGGTAACCATGCTAATATTAGATAAAATAGACTTTCAGCTAAAACAGGTAATAGGAAACAAGGATGACATTTTATAATGATTAAGGGCTGGCTGTGCTCTGGTGTAGCAGTGGTTTAGTCAGCCACCTTTGGTCAAGTGTGTAGTCCGCATACATCCCAGAGACCCAGGTTTGCCTTCCAGGATGGGTAGGAACACCCAAGATGAACAGTTAAATAAAACAAAGTGCTGCTTCTTCTTTCTCCCTGCCTGCCTGCCTCTCTGCTCACCTTCATTCCTGCCTGCTGCTTTCCTTAAAAGAGAGGCTTAATATAGCAAGAAGACATAATACTTGTTAATGTGTGTGTGTGTGTGTGTGTATATATATGTATATATATGTATAGACACCAAAGGATGGAGCATCAAATACATGAAACAGTTATTGTTTTATGAACTAAAGAGAGACATTGATAGCAATACAATAATGGTAGGGGACTTTAATACCCCACTTGTAACACTGAATGGAACAAATAGAGAATAAATAAAGAAACAAGAGTCTTAAATAATTATATAGACCAAATGGACTTAATAGAAATGTATAGCTCATTCCATCCAAAATAGCAGAATTTGCATCTTTTCAAGTGTAAGTAGAACATTCTCGAGGATAGACCATATGTTGGGAACAAAACAGCTATCAATAAATTTATGAAGACTGAAATCACACCAGGTATCTTCTCTCATCTCAATGCTATAAAACTAGAAATAAAAAATTGCAAACATGTGGAGACTGAATAGCATATATGCCTGAATAACCATTGGTTTAATGAGGAGATTAAAGCAGAAATAAAGATTCTTGGAGACCAAAATGAAGACACAAGTTATCAGAACCTAGGTGATGCAACAAAATTGGTACTTAGAGAGAAGTTAATAGCAATGCAGAAAGCAAGAAAATCTGAGTCTTCACTCTCTATATACTAAAGGATCTTGAAAAAGAAGAGCAAATGAAATTAAACATTTGTGAAAGGAAGCAAATCATAAACATCAGAATGGGTAAGCATTAGAAACCAAAAGATAATACAAAAGATAAATGAAACGAGGAATTTGGTCTTTGAAAGAATAAGTAGGATTTAGGTAGGCTTATGAAGAGAAAAACCCTAGTGAATAGAATCAGAAATGAAAGAGAAGAAGTTACAATAGATACCACAGAAATATGAAGAATTATAGGCACTATTAGTAACAACTGTATGCCATTAAATTTTATAATATAGAAGGAATAGTTAAATTTTGGAACTATACACTTTTCCAAGACTAGCTGTATTACTAAAAGATATGGTACCCTGAATGTTCCAGAGAACTAGAATTCGTGGGTTCTGTTTTTGTGGTTTTTGAGATGATGTGCACAATTAAAAAAATAGGGAAAAATAAAAAACCTGAATAGACTGATCACATGGATGAATATTTAAAAGGTAATTAAAAATCTCACAAACTCAAAAATCCAGAACCAGGTGGCTTACCTAGTGATTTTTTTTTTACCATACTTTCAAAGAACTCACACCAATTCTTCTCAGACTTCCAAAAAATTGAAGACAACACAGTACTGCCAAGCATATTTTATAAGACCAACATTACTTTAATAGCAAAATCATATAAGAACATCACAATGAAAGACAGGTATATAAACTACTATCTCGGATGAACATTGATACAAAATTTTTCAATAATATAATAAATAGCAAACCAAATTTGACAGCACATTGTAAGGATTTTATTTAAAAAAACACTAAGATTAAATTACTATGACCTAGTGAGATTTATCTCAGAGATGCAAGGATGGATCCATATATGCAAATCAATTAGTGTAAAAGGAGAAATTGTGATCATATCAACAGATGCAGAAAGCATTTGACAAGATTAAGTACTCACTTATGATTTAAAAATATATTCTAAATAAAATGGAGATAAAAGAAACATACCTCAAATAATAGAGGCCAAATATCACAAACCAGCAGCTAATATCATATTCAGTGAAAAACTAAAAGCTCTTTCTTTAAGATCAGGAACAAAAGGTGTGCCCTGGTGGAGCAGCGGTTGGGTCCATCACCTCCTAAGGACACAGGCCTTATTCCCCCTGGGTTTGAGTCCAGGGCCTGGGTGGAAAGCAACTAGTGTGAACAACTACGATGGAATGCTGCTTCCTCCTCTCCCTTCCTGTCTTCTCACCTTCATTCCTGCCTGCACCTTTCCTTTAAAAAAATTCTTAAAAAGATCAAGAATATGACCAAGTTGCTCATTCTCATCATTTCTGCTTAAATTTGATATGAGTCTTAGACAGGGCAGGTAACCAATAAGAAGTGAAAGGAATTCAGACTGAAGAAGGAATGAAACCATCACTTTTTGTAGATGCCATGATAATATATAGAGAAAACCTTAAACACTCCACTAAAAAAACTGTTAGAAACAATAAATGAGAACAGTTAAGTGGCAGGCTACAAAACCAATGTGCAAAAATGTGTTGGTTTTCTTTATGCAAGCAGTGATTTAGAAGAAAAAGAAATTAAGAAAAGAGTTCAGTTCTTAATCACACCAAAAACAGTTAGATGCCTCAGAATAAAGTTAACAAAGGAGGTAGAAAACTCATATAATGAAAACTATAAGATATTGTTTAAAAGAAACAGAAGAAGCCATTAAATATGGAAAGATATTCTGTGTTCATGGATATGAAGAATTAATATTGTTAAAAATGATCATCTTACCTAAAGTGATATATATATTGATCCAATGTAATTTCTATCAAAATTCCAAGGACATTTTTAAAGGAAATATAACAAGTAATACTAAAATTTTTATTTAACTACAAAAGACCTTGGATACTTAAAGCAGTCCTGAAAAAATGAAGAAAAATGGAGACATCATATTTCTGGACTTCAAACTGTATTACCAAAGGACAGTCATTAAAATAGTATGTTATTGGAATTAAAAAAAAAAAGACATGCAGGTCAATGGATTTGAATCAAGGGCCTAGAAATAAACCTACATGTATGTTAACAGTTAATCGGTGATAAAGGAGTCATGCCTGTATAATAGAGAAGAGAAAATCTCTTCAATAAATGGTATAAGGAAAATTGGACAGCCACAGAAAAGAACAAAACTAGGTCACTTTCTAACTTAATACAACAACTAAGTTCAAAATGAATTAAAGATTTCTATTTAAGACCCCAAACCATAATATATATAAATAAAATATAGATGATATATTTCATGACATCAGCTTTAGAGTTATCTTTGGGATCTTGACACCAATTCCAAAGGAATCAAAAGCAAAAATGAACAAAGAAAGTAGCAGCAGAACGAAAAGACAGCCTCCTGGATGGGCTAGGATGTTTCCATATCATACATCCAACAAGGGATTAATATCCAAGGAATCTAAAGAACTTAACAAAATTTGACACACACTCAGATACACACAAAGAAAGAAACAAGCAACCCAATCAAAAAATGAGCATAAGATCTGAACAGACACATTTCCAAAGAAACATAGCCAATAGGCATATGAAAAAAAATGCTCATTGCCATTTATTACTAGGGAGATACAAATCAATATCAGGATGAGACAGTATCTCACATCTCTATAAATGGCTTACATCAAGAAGACTTGTAACAATAAGTATTGGCGAGAGTTTGGAGAAAAAGAACACTAGTACATTGTTGATGGGAATGTAAATTTCTGCAACCGTTTTGGAAAACACTATAGAGGTTTCCTCAAAAAAACTAAAAATAAAAGTACTGTGTAATCTAGCAGTTCCACTATTAGAAGAATATGAAATTTTCAACTCAGAAATACATGTTTATTGCAGGCCTTGTAATAAATATCTCAGATGTGTAAACAGCTAAGTGTCCACTGACTGGATAACAAAGATGTGAGAGATGACACACGCCACATGCACACACATTCATACACAATTGAGTACTATTCACGTGTAAAAGAAAAAGATGAAGTTTTGTCATAGCAAAATAGAAGGAACTCAAGGAATTCTAAGTGAAATAACTCAGAGGGAGAAGGATAAACAAGATGATTTTGCTTATGTAGAGAATATAGAGAAGCGAAGTAAATTAATGGATAAAACAAAACTAAGATAAACCAATGGACTTTGACAACAGAACAGCAGGTTACCAGAGGGGAAGAGGGTGGGGATGGGAATAAGGGCAGAGGTGGTTTAATTGATGTTGTAATTTAATAAATAAAAATAATTTTGAAAAGGGTGTTTTCCACTTGACAAGGAAAGCCAGGATCACTAGCCAAAATAAAGAATAATCAGACAAATATAACGAGTGACAGCAGACCAATATTATGATGTTACACCAGATGTTACTGCCAAGAAAAAGCTCTGAGCCTGAGGTCTTTATTCTTCATGTTAAGATTATTACCCAACTTCATACATTTTCTAAAATGTGTGACTGTTATGGTGGGTAAATTATACCTAAAAATAAAGAAATAAAAGGAAAAGAGATTAACAGAAGTAGAGAAGTATTGAAGATTAATCAAGTGGTAGAGAATTATTGATCATCACCAATCTGAAATTTTCTGTTAGAAGGATGATGAGCAGTTTGGAATATAAAATGTTCTCATTCATCCTTTCAAAAATAATTATGGTGCATGTGCCAGGCATACTCCTTTGGGTACTTTAGGACATGTTGGACAATAAAATAGGCATTCTAGTGCAGAGCGGTAACAATAAATAATAAACAATACATCACAATGTATTAGAACTTGGTAGGTGCTACAGAAAGAAAACAGATCAACCGCGGTAATGGAGGCAGAGACAAGTACAGAACATCCCTGCTGAGCTCTTCCCTGAGCAGAGACTTGGAGAGGTCAGGAGTGGATGTGGGCAAACAGTTCAACAGGCAGAACAACAAGCACTGCAAAGGCTGTGAGGTCAGAGAGAGCCTGGTGTTCACAGACCAGTCCAGGGATCATGTGGTTTGAGTGGAGGGAGTGAGGCTGTGAGTCATAGGAGATGAGGTCCCAGAGATGGCCCCAGGACTGGGGAGCAGCAGACCGAAGTGATCCTTAGTGATGCCTGTAAGGACAAGGACTCTTCTGTTCCTCCAAGGGAAATAGGGACGGCTAAACACCATTGAAGAGTTTTTCATAACTCACAAGCTGCCTCACATATTTTGAAACATTGCCATAATCTCCAGAAAAAGACGTTCTGCCTTTTTGGGGAAATAATCACTTCTAGTGCAAGGTTGAACTCAAGACTGACTTTTTCCTTGTCATTTTGCCTAATAAGTATTCCACTTGCTGGAGACATTGCTGATAGCTAGAAGGTTAGGAAAATAAGCATTTATGGGCCTCTTGACCTCACTAAATTAGACTTGGGAGCCAAGTTATGAATTTCTCCATATGTGTAGTAGAGAAATTTGAATCTGGAAATGTAGTTATTTCCTTTCCAAAAAAATCTTGGAATTTTAAAAGTCAAGCTAGCATATATATATAGGCTACCTGTCCTCCCAACTCCCCTTTTCTGATCTGTTTTGAATAATTGTAATATTCTATTACCATCAAAGGTTGGGAGGAAATCTTTAAAAATCACTGTGTATGTAACAGTAGAATATTGTCACCCAAATGCATCTGCTTGAGAAAGTGGCTGCTTTTGGCATTGCATATGTTCGTGAAGTAAGGCAGAGATGTATAGAAACCCTCACCCCTTGAGGCTAGCCTGGGCTTAGAGAGACATCTGGAATCTAAATAGCATGCATATCTGTCTTCTGCATCTCCCAAGTTTTTGATTCTTCCAAGTCATCTCCTTACTTTAAGAATTAATTCTGTATTTCAAGAGACATGGTCAGATACAGTTCTTTGCTACATAAGTTGACTTTGAATTGAGCACTTCACGTGTTCCATCTTGACTGCCCTCTGTTGTTACACGAGAGCACAAATGTCCATAATAGTTAGCTGGGTTGCCTATTGTTTGCTTTCATCTTTCTTAAATGGCATGTGCCTTTGCTGGACAAATCATAGAATGAAGCCCTTGCTGTGACATGTTGCAGGCTTTCAGCTGTGTGGGTTTAGAAGGGAGCTTGTTCTCCTTGTCATAGATGGCTTCCAGTAAGCAATTTGAGAACTTTGGGGTTGGAACTAAGTACTTTGAGATTTTTTTTTCCAATTTAAGATACTTTGAAAAGATTTTTGTTGATTTATAAGCAGAATCTTTCTCTGTGCTATTAGTCTGTTTTCCTTCTTAAAAATAGGAAAATGTGGAATTCAGTCTCTCCACCTAATAAATTCCCCTGGAAGAATGTACTGTAGATGCTGTTGTCTGATTCTCATTTTGTTCTGATTAGACCTACATCTTCCTTAGAGCTACTTTGGTAGGACCTTCAAAGGGTAGCTCTTTGTAGATTATATCTTAGTATCTCTTCCTGCTCTAATGTCTTTCTCAGTGACATAACTTATTTCGGTTTCTCTAGTGAGACATTAACCCCAATTGGCATGTTCACACAACTCAGGACAGAGCTACGTGAGCTGACAGGGGACTAAATCAAAAGCCTACACTAACATGGCAGAAGAAAAGTAGGCAATAGTTGCTTTCTTGTAAGAGTGAGGGAGATGATTCACATCTGTATGGTGATATAATGGTTCAGAAATACGGTTTTGAGTTTTGCTAAATGCTCAGTGACTAAGATTTAGGTTAGATGACTGAATTGTTTGTTTTCTTCCTAGACATTTCTAGGAGAAAAGTTTCCTTGACTGATCTCTTTTTTGACTATTCTATGGTGATGGGAAATGCTGTGAGTTAAGATGGATTCAGAGATGGGTTTCTGGGCCAAAGCTATGAGAGTAGCACTATTGTAAAGGTGTTTTCATTTTTCTCTGCTGATTCTAAAGGCCCTTCAAGATCCTGCAGGGACCCTAGGCTGTCAGTGTGCTTTCTGATACCTGTGGTGTTTGTATTGCAGTTGCTTGAAAGATGGAATAATAGTGAATTTTTGTTCAGTGCGTGCCCCGAATCTGGGAGTTTGGTTATAAGCTCCATGAATTCTGAGAGCAATGCAAGAGAGCTCCTGCGTGCTGTCCCCTGCTGCCCACACCTTCAGAGAGTGCTGGTGCTGGTGGAGTGGTTTTTGACCTCAAGTCAGCTGTCTAATGACTTGTCTTTTGTTTCTGCTCTGATAGCTGTGAGCCCTCCTAAAGGGACTGTGTTCTAGAGAAGGGATGAAGACTCCCTTGTAGTTAGAACTTTGTCAGTCAGACAGTGGTTAGGCTTTGACTTTTTTAAGCCTTTAGTAATATGTCTTCTATGCTAGCCTGTGTCCTGATCCTATGGTTTTGTTTGGTTTGGTTTGTTTTTGTGTGTGTAGTGCTTGCCCAGCAGCCTTTCCTTCTCATGCTCAGGGTTTAGAGGGAAAAAAATAGTTTTGTTTTGTTTTTTTTAAACTCTGATTCAAGCAGCTGGAAATATTTTTTGTAATTTTAAGAATGGAGCCAACTACCTTTTTTTGGCAATGGGGCAACTAGTGAGGATGGCGTTTAATTAAAATCTTGCAATACTTTTTTGCCCACAACACTGAAATTAAGAAGCGAGGTTAATAAAATGCATTCCAGTGGATGTGATGCCCACAAAGAGTGCGTGTCTTGGGGAATAGTCAGCTGTGAACAACACTGCTGGGTGTAAGTACTCAGCCTTCAACTTTTCAGATTGGCCTCAGTGCCTGAATTCATCTGGATGTTAAGGTTGTGACATCCTTGAGGATAAAAAGTTCTAGATCTCATGGTCTTGTTCAGTTTATAATCTTAATATCTAGGAAGTGCCTGTCATATACTAGGATCTTTATTATTAACCCACTTAATCCTTACCACAGACCTCTGTGGTTATTATGTAATTATCCTTATTTTACCAATGATATAACTATTAATAGTGGAGCCCAGTTTTGTACTGGCTTTTGAACCCTTGTTCTTAACCATGATACTCTCTGCCTCAAAAGATGGTTGGGCATCTGAGGAGGAGATGAGTTGTTGTTTATTAAAATAGGCAGGGTCTTTCTCTGCTCTCTTAAATGATGACAGTGTCTGCACTTGTGCCCCCACCTTGCTTCTGAGTTTTAATTTATTGAAATCTATACTGTAGTGTATGCTAATTATGTTTGATTATCTATCTCACTTCCTAGGATACCATGGTTTTACCATATTTTGTCCTTTGTATAATAGATAATGTTAAACCTCTATCTTCACAGAAGTAGAGCTATACTTGTATTCATTCTCCTTTCAAAGCAGTCCAGTTTACTTCTCTTTAACCACTGTCTTTTAATGCCATAGATAAAATTTAGCAACTATCGTCTTTTTAGTGTCTGCATTCCTCTTTTGTTTTGTTTAAACAGCTTTAACTGAAATCAGTCTACATATAACACGTTTAGGTAATGTAAACTAAAACCCTTTCATATGACTTGGTATTTTCAGATTAGTTATTTGAACCATTTTCATATTGTTAAATCTTCACAAGTTGCTTTTCTTTGCCTCATGAAAGTTCAACATGGATAAACAAATATAAAATTCTTTGTGGCAACAGGTGAAGATTATAATAGCTCTGGTCTGTGTATGGAACACGATTACCCTAGCAAAGACATTAAGCTGTGAAGACTGTGTGTTTTAGAGGGAAGAGGTAAAAAGAGTTTTAGGGATCAATGGAATTGTACTTTGGTGATAAAATTTGGTTTTCATTTTGAATATATGTGATAGAAGACTTTAAAAATAGGTAAGAAAGTATTTTTCATCCCCTCACAGTTTTATTCAGACTCTTAGCTGTATATGTTGTGATTATTTCAACTCAGGACAGAAAGCTCTCAACCCAAATTTGCTTACATCAAAAGGGCTTCAAGAATAGTTTGATCAAGAATCAATCGATTTTACTAGGACCTGGTTTTTATGTTTTCAGCTTGCAGCTACTGTGTTCCCTCCATTCTCCCCATGGGGGTGTTAAAATGATTGCAAAAATTTTCTTCCTGCACCTTTTGACAGTCTCAAGACTCACTCTGATTGAACATATACCTGTTAACCCCCCAGCCCAATTCTGTAACGAAAGAAATGTGATGAAATGGCTGACTCAGTCTTGAGTAGCGTGTTTCTTCCCAGGCCTGGAGCTGGAACTTTATCCAGATCACGTGGGCTGAGACTGGAGTAGTGGGTAGATTAGCACATGCGCAGAGGGGTTTCACTAGAATAGAAGGAAGGCAAATAATAAAATTTAGTATGTAATAAGTTTATAGGAAAGAAAATAAATTATGTCTTGTCTTTTCTTTGCACCTATTGTTATTTGCCCTGAGTTGAAGAGTGACAATTTGAATGACTGTATGTTTAGTGCCTCCATAGTTGATTTTGTATCATTTCTCTATATCGATTGAGATTATCGTCAGTTCTCTGGCCTATGGGTAAAGTCTTTATTTTAAATTTAAGATACTGAAAATTGATCTCACCTAATACCTGCCCATGGTTTGCTCTTAATACTAGTCTTTAATAAAAATGTTTAATCAAAATGTATTTTGTTTGATTATTTCTTCCCATCATACATTGTGTAGGCTGCTGTATGCAATATGCTTTAGGATCTCAGTATCTGTTATTGATTGACTTACAGTTTTGTAAGACCTGGCTGATAAACATTATTGAACATCCTTCCCTGGACTGAGCTGGTTTGTCTTACTAAAAGAACTTGAGCTTTAACATTATTCTTTTCTTGGCTTTTCAGGAATTCTCTGGAGACTCCAAGTTATATTGGGAACCAGTTAGGCTGAGCTTTTCTCACCTTTTCTCACTCTTGGCTATTAAGTTACTGGAGGAGAACTGACTGACAAAGTTGCTGCCCTTGATTGTCTGTCACAAGGACATAATAACACTGCCATGTCTTTATGGTCCACAGGTCGAGTTTGAGTGGCTGAGACAATTTTGGTTTCAAGGCAATCGATACAAAAAGTGCACTGATTGGTGGTGCCAACCCATGGCTCAACTGGAAGAAATGTGGAAGAAGATGGAAAGTGTGGTGAGTCCCTGAGGACTCGGGTCTCACTTTCTGGGATGCTGAACTGTATAATCCTCTACTACCTGATTTGCATAGGCAAACACACATTTAATTATTCTAAATTATTTAGTTACGTTACTCTTGGTCAGGTGATGAGAACAGCCAAGATTTGGTCGATACAACCTAAGTTGAGTTCAATGAACATTTATCAAGTATATTCCTTACATAGAAGGTGACACATATGCTGGGAAGTGACAATGGTGAGGAGAGAACAATCATTTCAAAAATGTATTTGAATTTTTATATGCACCAAGCTCTATTTTAAAAAGGTTCTCTGTGTTAACTTTTAGAAGATATGGAAACTGATCTGAGCCTTTATTTATAGATGTACAAAATAAGGCCTAGACAAATTAAGTGCCTTGCTAAGGTCACAGAGTAAGTGGCCAAGCAAGATTGAAACTCAGGCTATCTGGCTCCGTAGCTTTTTGCTCTTCGCCACCACATGAATGTAGCCAGGTGTTGCATTAACTAAAATGAAATCCTGTAATAGAGATTAAAAAAAAATACCGCCATCCAGAGGGAGGGAGTATTAAATTCAGACCACTGGAGCTGTGACTGTTGTGAAGTAGCAGCTGGGGTTTTGGGGACTTCAGATGGGGAGGAGTAGGGTGAGACAGGGCATTTGTAGAGAACACGGGGCTCCAGGAAGTAGCAGAACAAAATCAGAAGCAGGGGAAGTGCAGTGCATTGGAGCACGGACTAGGAAATGTAGCTTGAGGGCAAGGTGAGTCCACTTGGGGGTCTTGAAATCATCTTAATTTAAATGATAGTAATAACAGTAAATATTTATATGATACTTACTAGTTACCAGACACTGTCTTAAATATTTCATATGTAACTTATTTAGCTTTACGACGACCCCATAGCATAGGTGTCATTTTCCCTTATCTAACAAATGAGAAGACTGAAGCACAAAAAGTTCACACAGCTTCCTCAAGGTCATATAGCTAGTGAGTGGGGACACTGGGATTGGACCTCAAGGTTTGTTCCCCGTTCAGGCCCTTCACCACCACTGTTCCACTTCCAAGCAGGTGAATTTGGAATGAAATCAAAAAGTGATAAAAGCCTGCTGAACTCTGGAGATAGTCCCAGTAACTGCTCAGACTCTGAAATGTGCTGGAAACAATGAATTAATCTGCAAAAATGGGTAATGCTAATTCCTGTTTTATCATAATGGAAATATCAAGTCACAACCCTGATGGGCCCCAGTTTGAAAGTCTGGGTCAGGATCCAGAAGCCTCTGCTTTCCAGACATTTCTTCAAATCTTTAAAACCATAACTTTTCATCAATCTATGTTTGAGGAAGGAATATTATAATAATTCTTTTAATGCTCTGGTAGTGTCACAAAAAATAGTGTTCTCCAAAGGCTTGAATTGATGCAAAACTGAGCACTAGAAAACTGATGGGAAGTAATGAAAAATTCCTGCCTAAATCTCCTTAGTTCTCTTTTTTTAAAATAATCCATGAATATGCTGTGTTTTGTGGGATAAATTTATAAGGCAGCCTCAGTTTTGGGAATTTGCTGTCACTGTATTATTCTGGTTTTTTAATATATATATTGATGTATATATGTGTGTATATAGATATAAAACATGTATTAATATATTGAGTTATAGATGTATATATGTGCAAGTATATGATTTATATGTTGAGTTATAATTTCTTTATTTGCCAAACCTTGACTCTAAGACATCGGTTTGATTTGGGGATTGTAATTTGACGACTCAGTGAATTAGAGTTGACAGATATGAAAGGAACTCACTGATTTTGTAAAAACAATTTTTTTTAGCCGCTTTTGTTCGAAGGCTTTTTTTTTTAATGAACTATTTGTTATTGTGAGCTTATTGGTGATATTCATTATAAATTAATTGAAAGGATGTAGTTGTTTTGTTTTTATATTTGGTACCAACAACACATTACTTAGATGGAATGTCTTCTATGAACTTTGTAACTCTTTTGTAAAAAATACTAAAAAGAAGAGCAGTCCTGGGAAGTCTCCAGAACTAGTTTCCTTGTAGGTGGTGTGGCATTACCAAGTGTTCTGGGTGAAATCAATGGCCCCAGTGTCTCCCTTCAGCAAGCCTTCTGATGATCATTATCAGCAGAGTACAGGTTTTGGCCACAATTAAAAGGGCAGTACGTCTAAATTAAATTCAAGCATCGCTTCAAGCTTTTTAAAATTCATAACAATTGTGAAGAAAGTTGTTTTAGCTCTTTATGCAATGGGAAGAGACAGAAGAGAATAATCATTGGCAAAGCCTGTGGTTCCACAGCTCAGTTCCTGCGGTGGCCGCTGCTATATTTGTGCGCTCTGTTGGAACTGGCGCTGACTGGTTCAATTCCTCCTTTGCACCAGTTCCCCTCCTATTTTTTCAGTTGCAAACAGTAGGGGGCAATGTTGAGCCACCGGTTTGAGGTCCTGCGACGCTAGCCTTTCAGGAAAATGCATGCAAATGTACCATTAACTGTCAAGAATTATCCCTGTTGCTTCAAGTTAACTATAATCTCCAAGATTCCATAACACAGGAAATCAGTTGTGGGTTAACAAATTCAACAGCAATTTAACATAAAAAGTTTAGTGTTTGGTGCACATTTGGGTTCTATAGAATTACACTAATCTAAACGGCATTTCTGAATGTATTCACTTTGCTTCCAGGGAATATAGTACCCAAAATTATTATCATTTTAGACAAATGAGTCTTCTTTATCTTTGCTTTCTATTTAAGTTGTAAAATTGTGTGTGCTGTGGAAAGACTTCTCTAATTAATGTTTTTTGTCTGTTCTGCTACATAGCATTGATCTCTTCTGGAGAGAAAATAAAACAGAAAACCTCAGGCAATATGTACATTACTTTTCACCTTTTGCTTATGAGTAAAGCAACCTTTGACAGCCTTGTACCAGGGAAGAGACTTGTGTTGTAATTTCTCTCTGTCTTCGTGGTTTTTTTTTTTTTTTCTTTTTGTGGTTGGAAGGGTAGGATATAGAAGAATGGAAAATGAGCTTTGAAATCACATTTCTTCCATTAATTATAATTGCTTCACATGTCATAACCAGTCACATATTTCAAAAAGTTGAGTCAGCTATCTCTAAACTCCCCTAGCCTCTATTTCCCATGCTTTGTGCCAGCAAACACTGTTTTTATCACACTGTTTATTCTTGCCATTTTTCCCCCAAGAATAGTTTTGCTCTCTGCATGCTCTTGTGATGTAAATGTTAAGCCTTATATTCGAATGACATTCTGATAAAATATCGCATTTTCCCTGAATATTACTTCATGAATTTATGAGCCATTAAGCCCAGAGCAACATAACCCTTTCTTATAACCTAGCGATTTATCCTACCCCTTCCTCTCATCCTTTCTCCTTATTTAGGCAGGTTTTATGACACTATAACCCTATTTAAATATTTGTATGTGTTTTATTTTTGAAAACCAACCCACCACCCACATCTAAGATTAACATTATGAGGAGACTTCAGGATAAGAAAGAGTTACCATTTCAAAGGAGCTGCACAAGCTTTGCTTTCTGGGTAAAAGAAAATATGAAAAGCCGAAATCTCCTGTGAGGTGAGGAAGTCTCGCAGTAGCCAGAGATTCAATGGATAGGCCATTTGTCTCTCAGGATCTGGTATCACACTTTGCAAAACTGACATTTATTTTACCTATAAAAATGTTTTAACACTATCAAATTCACAGTGATACAGAAAAGAATGCTAGGTGTGATGTCCTCTAAATTGGTGACATTTATTCATTTCCTTTTGACCTTAAAAAAAAAAAAAGGTCATTTTGGTATAATTTGATGGAAATATTCTAGAATAGTTTTCAGAATAAACATTTTCGCAGGCACTGATTTATATACCGGAGAGAAATTTCTGAATGCTTTTTCCATTGCTGTTTTTCTTTTAGAATATGAGAATATATCTTGATCTTTGCGATTGTTTTGAATTGCATTTCCTGTCTTGACAGTGCCTGGTGCTGGGACAGCAGTGCGTTTACATGGCGGTTGTCCTTAATAACCTTTATTGACTTTGGTGGGAAGGAGCCAAGACTGGATTATTTTAATGTATCCGTTTTGAAACAGTGTAAAACACAACATATAATTATGTTAGGTAAGCTATAGGCTACATTTAATTCTACCCATTCATGTTCAAATTTGGCACAGAAGAGCAGAGAGACGTGGAAAATGAGTAGGTGTTTTATTTAATACGGTTACCAGTTTCTTGTTAAAGTTTTAAGAGAGGAATGTACTACTGAAGAAGGTAAAGGTTGTCCTTTACAAGTTATTTCTGATAGTTTAATTTTGAGATGAGTCATGCCTTTTTCCTTGTCATTTTCGCCTGCGCCAGTCATCTGGGGATGCTGATGCCAGGATCCTGTCCATCGCCTTCGCCTGCCGGCTGAGCCGTCTTAAGTGTGGGTTACACAGTGTGGGCAGAGGTTGAGCTGAGCAGGAGTTTGTTTGTTTTTGGAGAGATTAATGAAGCTATCATCACAGTGCTTTAGATTAAGTTCTTTGTAACTGAGGAGCAAGGCTGCTTTCTCGTATACGGAAATATATGCTGCGTGTGCTGATATTTGCCGCACTTCTATTAGCTAAGTTCACTTTAAACTTTCTTCCAGGATTAAAGATTTTTTGTGTTTGGAATGTGGGCAAGGTGATAGAAATATAAATTTTTGTTTATAATAATGGTGAAGTCACCAATTTACATATATATATTTTATATATAATAAAAATACATATATATCTTTCACTGTTGGTGTTAATATATATACTAAATTGTATCTGCCGATATAATCCTGTCTTCCATTTTTACGGTTAACATTTCTGATATAGGAGCAGAGTATGTTGTAGTAATTTAGGATCTGCTATAGCTATCTGGTGGTTTTAAATTAGGATTTAAATTCCTTTCTCCCTTTTTTGACTAGTACAGTGCTGACCGACTCCGGAGAAGCACAGATTGTTACAAGCACCCAGTGATAAAATTCTGGAACAGGTTGCCGACAGTGTGTTTAGCTTTGAAAATTTGGGAAAAAAGAAAATAGGTCATTTTTTTGCTATAGTAACTTCAGATCCTTGGCTTACTGTTTTTGTTTTTGTTTTTAATCTTAATCTTGTTCACTGAAGGTTACTTCTTTTTAATCTCATCCCCACCCATCCATTCCAGTTCCCCACTACTTTTTTTTTCTATTAAGTGAAAAATAGCTAGGGAGAAATTACACATGTAATTTAGTGAAAAAATTCTAGCAGGTTTTGATTCCTTCTTTGATTGCCTCCTGAATTTCTCTCAGACATTTTCCAACTTCTCACTTAGTTGCTGCAGACTTAGTAATGAATTTTTTTTAAGTGTTGTGTATCTGTCTTTTGGGGGAAAAATTTACAATTCCAAGAGAATTCAGGCTTAAGCTTTAGAAACAGAATGCGCATCGAAAGCACAAAGGACTATGTTTATGATTCTCTTTGAAGTGTTTTTGCAACTGGATAAGGAAAATTTTAGAAACTGACTGATAGTGTTCAGGGTAAATACTTAAACCCCTTTAGAGAATTTTACACACAGATACTGTGCCGCAGAAAAAAGGGATACTTATGTTTCTTAAAGCTGCTACAGCCTGCAGCTTTGTACTTAAAGACAGAGGTGTTGAATAGAATTCTACTGAGGATACATCCAGTGACAATATCTCCAGGAACATCAGAGCAAACCAGTGGGTAGGACTTGCTGTTTTAACCCTACGTGATCTGGGAGACCCGTTGAGCTTTATTGGTACCAAGTACTAGGATGTGCCTGTTATGTCCCAGGAATGTTAAGAGGATCATTCCCCTGCCTCTGCTCTGCACATAATAGGAACAAGGCTAAAAGTGCTGAAGATGGTGAGTCAGAGTGACAGAAGCTAGGAAATTCCAAGTGAAAGCCTTGCCATCTCCCTTAACTCTTATCAATGTGTGGATGGAAAAAGTGGAATAAACAGTCAAGGTTTCTATTTTAGCCTTGGTTTCACAGGCTTTATCTAAATTTTGCTATTCTTTGTGAAATATTTTCTTCTCTCTCTCTCTCTCTCTCTCTCTCTCTCTCTCTCTCTCTCTCTCTCTCTCTCTCTCACACACACACACACACACACACACACACAGAGGCACACACACACTTTTTTTACAAATAGTTAAATTCTGCTGTTTTAAATAATTTTAACTGCACTGGAATTCAGTAAAGGTATGAAGATACTGTTGCTTTTCTGTGGGGTAGTATTGTAGCCTTGACTGCTGGAATTTTATTTTTGATTGCTTTGAGTAGCAGATCATCATAGCATTTCAGGTGTGAATTCAGAAAACCTGGTTACACACTGGCGCGTCAGGTGTTCACATTTTTCCTGGAAAAGATATAGCATAAAACAAATGTACGCATTATCTCCTCTAGGTTTTTTTTTTTTCCTTTTTTTTTTCTGGGATGGGGAGGATGGGATGGGGAGTGGAACATTAAATTCAGCTTTTGTTTGTCATTTAGTTTATTATAAATACCTTTAAATGATTCCAGAAGAACCTCAGTCTAGAAGGATGAATTTATATTAAAAGAAAATCAACCAAACTATGATTTCAAAAGGGAAGCTAGTTTTCAAAGGATATGTGCCAGTTATTAAGAATATTATCAAGATTTTAGGATTGTTTTTTTCCCCCAAATTTGTTAATGAATGATCCCTAAGATTCACCTTCTGAAGAAAATCATTGTGATCAAATGAGAAAATTTTATAAAATATGAAATGCTGTTTATATGCAAGACATCAGCAGAAATGCATTTAGGAACCTTAACTCAGAGATCACTTAACTGAATTTCCTTTAGATACAGCATGCTTCTCCCTTTTTATTTCCTTTTCTCTAGAACTGACCTTAGTTTGGGAGCTAAAGGGATTCATAGCGATTGAGAGCTCTGTGCTCCTCTGGTAATGTTTCTCCTTTACTGTGGACTGAATACTTTGGAGACTAGGCTGGGAAGCTTTCCCTATTTTGCAAAGAAAAAATCTCAGTGGAGAAATATGCTCCAAGTGCCAAAACCTGACCGACCAGAGAGCTCTGGTAGCACATTAAGTGTCTCTTTTGTGCATGAGGGGTGACATAACCATCATCCTGCTCTATTCTCATTCATATCTGCAAGAGAATGATCGTTTCTTAAACTGAAGGAAACTGTAACATGTTTCCTTTTCAGTTTACCTGGAAGTATGTCTGTGATTATTTGTAAGTGATATTTTTAACACCATCTTTTTCCTAACAAGTAAATGATGATTATTAGCTTTCTTTGTATTTTTTTCTACATGATCCCAGCCCATCTGGAACCTCCTGTAACAATCTCGTTTGTGAAGTTTTTCTTGATGTGTACGAAAATCTTAAATCTCCATCTTGTTTTTGATTGACAAAATTAGCCTTCAGATAAAAACCTGGAGGAGTACAACTAGATTCAAAATTCATCTCCAGTGTTTTAGACATATTTGCTTTGGTTGTAAAGAATGGAAACAGGTGGTAGCTTGATATATATCTATATCTGTATCTATCTCTATTTATCTATATATTTCTCTTACTTAAATATTTAATTTAAATACGTAATTATGAAATACCCGCAATTATGCATCAGATCTTCTTCAACAGTTGTTGGGAGTTAGAGGGCTTGTATTTTATTTAATGTCAGAAACTATTCATGCGTCAACAGTGAATTTGGATGGAAGTGGCGGCATATACCAATGCCTGTAATAAGTTAACATTTTCTTGGTTCTGGGCTCTCATACCTTAGGATGGTCGTGGGGAGAGGTGGACCATAGTTAGCCATGTAGCAATAAATATCTCTAAATATCAGCATATCCCAGATCAAATTCTTGATTCCCGTGCCTTTCTTCTCTCTGTAGCATATACTTCAGTAATTTGCAGTGTCCAGTCCAGCCTAAAGTCCAGGAGTTTTCTCTTGATTTATCAGCAAACCCAGTTAGTTCTGTTTCCCAAATATGTCCCCTCGGACCACCCTTCACATGCTCCCTCTGCCACCACCTTGGTAAGAACTACTGTAGTTTATAGAAATAACCTTTCTGCTTGTCTGCATTCACCCTTCTCCGAATGTTCCCTGAAAGTATGTATCAGGTTATTTCAGTCCTCTAAACAGTCGTTCAGAAATCCAGTTACCTTCCAATAACCTAGTGCCCCCCAGCACCCTCTCTCCCCAACCCCCAGCATTCTTACTGTCTTCAGAACACGCCTAGCTCTCTCCTGCTGCCGATTTTTTGTGTCTGAAATAATTTTTCCTCCTATTTGCATGACTCCCTCACTTCATTCAGGCCTCTGTGGTCCTGTCACTTCCTCGGAGAGGGTGTCTATGACAGAGCTCTCATTACAGCACCTGCTACCTGCTCTGCTTTGCTTCGTCTTACGCTTCCCCACCTGCCATGACGGCGTGTGTTTGTTTATTGTCTGCCCCTATCTAGTAGAATCCCCATGAGGACAGGGACTCTTCTCTGTTCATTGTTATTTCCCCAGCTCCTTGAACAGTGTCTGGTGCATAGTAGGTAGGGACATACATGTTAAAGAAATGAGCTGTTGTGAGGTTTGTGTTTCATTTCTGCCATTTCATCAAACCCATGTTCCTCAGCATGGCCTTTAATCCGTTCTTTTTAACTTTGCATTTTCCTTAAAATGTTAGCTCCTGCTTATTAACAGGAATATTTTACACTTTTTATTTTTAAGCAAGCATAATCCTCACAATAATACCTTAAAACATCTTTGACATTAAAAAACTGATAATATCGAGAGCCCAGGGTAATATAAGAATGTCCAGTTTTTTATGCCTTTGGCATGTGCGCTGAGAAAATTGAGCCATCACTGGCACACAACTTATACAGCTATGAAAAATCTTTTTTTTCAATGAGAAGCTTAAGTAGCTTATTAATTTCCCTGAGTAGCAATGCTGTTAAAACTTAAAATTTCTCATTTGTTGGCATCTTTAATATTTTAGGTTTCCCTGTTCTTGAAAGACTTAGGTGAGTAAAATTGTTCTTGAAAGACTTAAATGAGTAAAATTGTCTCCAAAAAAAAAAAAAAAAAAAAAAAGTGAGTTCTCCAGCAAGGCCTGGACTTCTTATTACTAATTTCCAAAGTTATATAGGGAAGGCAGTGTGCACTGGACAGGTTTTGGGCACAGAACTAGGGAAATCTCTGAGGAGTAAACTGACTTCCGCTAGACAAGCTGAAAACTGATTAAAATATTTATTATCCTTTGGGTATGCAGTAGCTTTTGATGATGGAAGGCATATTAATATTCATCTTTGCTGCTTGTCTATACTTCAGACAGATCCAAGGAAAGGATGTTCAGATGACCAGTTTTCTTTCCTCACCAGGAGTCCTTGAGACCCAGGACAGCTTGGGACCAAGAAATGCCTTGTGATGTGACTGAGCTTTTTCCTCTGGGGGGATGTGGATGGGGGAATACACACCAGGAGAGACCTTTGGACTGGAAAGCTTTAAAGGATGACTGCTTTCTCACAGGAAGTCTTTTGCTAGAACAAAGGGGAAAGTTTGGACGTAATTTTATAAGCAAAGCTTCCATTGCTGTCTGAGACCAGGAGGCAGACTTGGCTCTTCAGATAAAGCGGGAGACCAAACTTTACAAAGGATTCTGGTGTGAATGCTGCTGGAGAATGAAGAGTCACCTCTCCCCGCTCCTCCTGTACCTGTGTTGAGGAGGGAGAGGAATCATTTGGGTCCAAGTCTTCTTCTGAGTGGTGCTTCACATCTGGTGTCCCCTAGCCAGACATCAGATCACAAAGTAGCTTGCTGGGATTTTCAGTATCTGTCTTCAGACTTTTTTTTTCCTTTAATAAGAGAGGGAATCTTATTTAATTAGGTAATTAAGCAGATTTTTTTGTTGTTGTTGTTGTCTAGATTGGAATAACCTTGATGACAGTTTTGGGGGCAAGTAAGGGTTCTGAAAGAACCTGACTTCTAATTAAATGATCTGAAAATCCTGAAAATTGATTAGAATATTCTCATAAAAGGGGTATTGTTTGTTTCTCTTTTAAATTTGAGCATTTAAAATAATCTCCTTTTGCATTTTAGTGTTTTTTATTCCATGTTGAGATGCTTCTATAAAGTCACTTAAAAATTGGACAGTATTTATTTGAAACCTATTTTAAAACAGAGATGTAATAGAAATAGTGTTTCTTCATTCTTCAGTTTAGTCATATAATTGTTCATCTGCTCAACTTTGTGCAGGTAAGTGTGAAATTATACAAAAAGCTAAGACTTAAATCTCTGAGGTTGATACAGCACAAGGCAGTAAGTAATTCAGATGAAGAAAAATCAAAGGAGAAATGTGGATTCTGACTTGGGGAATATAAAGGATTTGATAGATAGGGATGGGTGAAGAATATTCAAAGAAGCAGACACATATCGAGGGAAAGCACAAGATCTGCGCTTAAACTTGATTAAACTAGATGGAGTGTGGTTTGTGTGAGTCTAGCTGTGAGAGATAAGATTAGGAAGATTAACAAGAACCTTCTTTTTCAAAGGCATTTCTTTGCAAAGTACACGCTTTTACCCCTTAATAACTGACTTCCTCTCAACACCACGAAAAGCAAAGTGCCTAACACACACCCCTAAAAATAAAAGGACAACTATTTTGTTTTCTTGTATTTGCAAATATTTTGCTTGGGAAACACGTCAACATTGTTTTATTTGCACTAATTTCAAGACCAATCTGCATCCTGAATACAGCAAAGAGGTAACACCTTACATTTTCAGAAGAACTATGAGTCAGTTGAATTTATTTTCTTACCAAGGTCTTCTTTTTCTCTCATAAATTGAGCATCAGCTTAATAATTTTGGTCAGAGGCAAGTCTTCCCTGTTCACTTAGGATTCTCTTCCTTGTTTAAGAACCTTAGGTCTATTTATTTATTTTTAATTGATATTGTAGTTGGGAGGAAATGACGTCTCCACCTCCTGTTTTAGAGGAGACAGTCTTGAGGACTTAAGCACTTACTTGCATAAAAGTATTTTGAAATACAGCCAATGGTCATTCATGAGTTATTTGATTTTGTTCAGGATCGCCAGTGTGGTACTTTCCTTTCACTGCTGAAACAGAGTGGTTTCTTTCCCACGCATATCTCCCCATTCTTTGGCTAATAGCCCCATAGCAGTGATTGTGTGCTGCATGCTGTCCTGTGTTTGCCATGGCACTTGGGCATGTCAGCCACACCCCTTGAAAGACTGAGTAAATGTTAGGAATGTAAATGGCAGTTGTCCATTCTGGCCCCTCCCACTTTCATGTATAGATTTTTGCTGGACTCTTTTTTCCTGTGTGTGGTGTTATTATTTGCCAGTACTCCTAAAATACAAGGTATGCATTCTCCTTTTCGTTTGTAACGCTTTCAGTTTGCTCTTCAATCTTGACTCCTGCACCGTGACCTTCACTTTGAATCTCTTCAGGGCCTCAAGTTAATTTGAGGCCACCATTCTCCTTATATTAGAGAAATGGAGAGAAATGATATTATGAGACTTCTGTTTCATTTTACCAAGAACCTTAGGAGAATCATAGCCAAGTGGTGGTTTTCTAGAGAATTAATGGACTTCATACATTTTAGAATGCCTTCTCCTTTGCTATCGCTTTATTCCTTATAATGCCAGAGAACATAGCAGTGATGTAGTCAGATTTGTCATTGCTTAGTTGTTTTCAAGGCCTGGAACATCTGTCTGGAGCTTTTTATTTATTGACTATACTGGTGCTATTCTCAGTGATAAGCTCTGACAAACTGAGGACTAACTGCTGTGGAATGTGGGGCATTCTGGTTGGAAGGGACCTGGGACGTGATCATCCATTCTCTTCCTCTTTGAAAAGGAAGGACTCAGCAGGTAGAAAGGCTTGTCTGGGGGCAACAGAGTCAGATACTGGTGGACATAGAGCCCAAATTTACAATCGCCATTCCATGGTCTCCATCATTCCTCAGATCTCCCAGCGGCTGTGCCATCACTGATGCCTTTCCTGACTTCCTGCTGACACTAGGAATACAGTATATAAAATGAACGGAGCTTCTTTGCTCTGTATTTGGGCCTGCTGTACAAAAATTAGGCTCATGGACACTGAGGGGGGACACTTGTTTTTGCTCATCCAGCATCCGTTCCTCCTTCTCTAACAACATTAGAGTGTTAGGACCGAGTGGACTCACATCCTTCAGTGCCCACAGGTGGAGGTGCAATGCCTTAGTCTGAGGACTCCATGAGCAAGTGAATTGAGCTAGGTCTGTCGATGAGCTCGCCCAGAATATTTGCTGACACATGCACATGATGCCAAATTTAAAAAGTATAAATAAGTTAGTCTCCCACTCATTCTTCTGAACATCCATTTCCCTTCTTCAGAGGCTAGCATTATTCACAATTTTTCCATGCCTTTCCAGAGGAGTCTGCATACTTCTAGACATGGATAGTATTTTTCGTATGAATAACACTCTATCAGAGATATTTTCATGTTTGTACATTCTTTAAGTAACTGTATAGATTTTCATTGTTTAGTTTGATAATTGTTTTGAAGAGGAAGGCAGGCAGGAGGTATGGAAATATGAGGAGGAAGAAGCATTTGTTCATGTGGTGTTTGTGAACCTGGGTCCCTGGGCTTTTCCATGCTCTACCCCCAGCCCCTGGCTCTGCCCCTTGAGCCACAGGGCGCACCATCATGACCTCTTTAACTAGTCTCCTGCTGTCTTCAATCTTCTAATTTACAAATATTTTATAACAAACATCCTAATACATAGGATTTTCACATATAACGTCTATGGCATATCTAGGAGAATTGTTCATCAAGGGAGGGATCTGTGTATTTTTAATTTTAAGAGAGGTGGTCAAATTGCCTTCCACAGGTAGAGTTTGTAGCATATGTGTAGAATTATGTGTGTATAAATGTCTATTTGTTTCTATGTATGTATATGTAAAGAATATACATGTAGGGCGTGTTTCCCCACATGTTCATCAGTGCAGTATATTATCAGACTTTTGCAAATATGATCGGTGCTGAACGGTGACTTTTTAATTTGCATTTCTCTCATTCCTGTCTTGCAGATGAAGAAACTGAGTTTCAGGTTAAATGACTTTGCCAAGGTCACAGAAATAGGAAGCTTCAGAGCTGGGGTCTGCGGTTAGCAGAGGCAGTGTGGCTACAGAATCTGTTCTCTTAATCACTGTGTGATAATAATAGCCCAGATTCCATTCTGTTACTTGCAGCCAGAGAGGCCTGATGTAAAGGTTTAGCAAGGAGCACTCTCATATCCTTGGCTAGTAAACGTGGGGAAGTTGTTCTCTTTGCATGGACTTGTGTGCCAGGCCAGGTGAGTCAGGCCAGGTGATCTGAGCAGTTACCCAGACAGCGAGTGATGTTATGATGTGGTGAAATTGAGTTCCATAGGGGTAGTGGGTGGCCCTTTGCCCTTCTGAGCTTGGGGCTCTGTGCTATAACTGTTTTGTCCATGGAAGGTAAAGGGAAGGTTCTTTGCCCCTGAAAACATGGCATGTTGCCTGATTTGCTGTTTCAATTTATGTTCCTGTTGGATTCCATTCAAGTCTGAGTTTCAGTTATTGCATTCTGATATGATGAGCTTTCTTGGCCTCTCCTGCCCACCTTCATTCTTCCGCCACTGGTCGGTCTTCATTATATCATTTAAACAGTGACTCATTGTCTGTTCTAGGCTACAAGACTGGGGGTTGAAACCTTTACCTTGTACTCATAGTTCTTCAATAAGGGTTTATTTCAAGACTTTTTAAAGGCATTGAGAAGACTGTGGAGTGGTTAGAATTATATTCCCAAGTAAAATCAAGAATGGAAAGGGGTCTCAGGAGGGGTGGAAAGCTTCCCTATGACCTTTCTGTAAGCTGATATTCTCTCAATCCTCCAGAATTAGGTGAACCCCTTCTGCTATTCTGATCCATGCTGAGTCGCATCTCTTGATGTCCTATCACTTGCTGTTTTGTAAAGGCAGGTTCTGTTGCTGGCCATATGATCCACAGTGTCAGTTGTCAAGTCATTTTAATTTGAACCACCAGCTAATCAAGCTTACTTTCAGATTAAGAGTTTTCCCTCTCAAGTTAGTCAAAGTAGGGTTTATACCCAGTCTCCATCTTTTATCTGTGTATGATATACTGGGAGGCTCACTGGGAGTTCTCTGTTGGTAACCTCAGTTCTATTGCAAATGTCCAAGGGTTGGTCTGGTTTCTTCTGTTTTTTCACTTTGTCTCTTTACAATCCACCTATCAGTGAGATCATCTGGTATCTATCTTCCTTTGACTTATTTTTCTTAGCTTAATTCCCTCTAGATTGACTCATGTTTATTCAAATGACAGTTTTTCATTTCTTCTAAGGGTTGTGTAGTGTTCCATTGTGTATATGTACCACAACTACTTAATTCATTCATAGTGTGTTGGCATTGTGTGACATTGAGCACTTAGGTATTTTCTAGTTCTTAGCTATTGTGAATAGGGCTGCAGTAAACGTGGGTCACATAAGTCTCTGTGATTAGTGTTTTTGTATCTTTTGGATAAATACCCAGAAGTGGGATGGATGGATCATATGGAATTTCTATCTTCAACTTTTTGAGCAATCTCCATACTGTCTTTCATAGGGGTTGCACCAAAGTGCACTCTTGCCAAGGTTAAGTGTTCTTTTTTCTCCACATCCTCTTCAACATTTGTTGTTTTCAGATATTTGGATAATAGCCAGTTTCTCAGGTATAAGGTGATATCTCACTGTTGTTTTGATTTCCATTGCTGTGGTAGTCATCAAGTAGGAACATTTTTTCATGTGCCTATTGACCATCCATGTATCTTCTTCAAAAATGTCTCTCCAGTTCTTCTCCCCAGTTTTTGATTGGATTGCTTATTTTTCTGTTACTGAAATTTATGAGTTCTTTGTATGTTTAGGATATTAAACCCTTGTCAGATATATGGAACACAGATATCTTCTCCCAGTTAGTAGGTTATCTTTTTGTTTGGTGATGTTTTCTTTCACTGTGAAGATGCTTTTTAGTTTGATGTAGTCTGAGTTGTTTATTTTTATTTTTGTTTGCTTTGATGCTGGAATTGAGTCCCCGAAGACCTAAGGCTGATGTCATGGAATATCTTTCCTGTGTTGTCTTCCCAGAATTTTATGGTTTCTGGTCTTATGTCCAAGTTTCAAATCCATTGTGAGTTAATTTCTGTGAATGGTGTTAGAGAGTGGTCTAGCTTCATTCTTTTGCATGTGGCTGTCCAGTTTTCCCAACACCATTTATCGAAGAGACTTTCCTTTTTCCATTGTATGCTTTTGGCTCCTTTGTTGTCAACTAACTGAATATATGTGTGTGAGTCAGTTTCTGGTGATTCGGTTCCTTTCCATTGATCTCTGCCTCTGTTATTATTTCAGTACCATACCATTCTGATCACTGTCACTCTGTAGTATATCTCAGTGTCTGGGTGTGCAATCCCTCTGGATTTTTTCTTTTTTTCTGATAATTGCTTTGGCTATTCAGAGTATTTTCTTGTACCATACATATTTTAAGATCTTTTGTTCTATTTCCTGGAAATAAGCCTATGGGATTTTAATGGGGATTGCAGTAAATATGTGTATTGCTTTAGGTAGGATGACCATTTCAACAGTGTTGAGTCTTCCCAACCATGGGTAGGGGATGTCTTTCTATCTCTGCATCCTCCTCTATATTTTTAGGATTGACTTGTAGTTTTTATTATTTATACATTTCATTGTTTACTTCATTTCCTTTGTTAAGTATAGTCCAAGGTATTTGGTTCTTTTTTCTTCTATTTCAAATGCTGATTTTCTTGATTTGTTTTCTTTCAACATGTTGTTTGCATATAAAATAAAATAAATTTTTGTACATTGATTTTGTAACCTTCAACTTTACTAAAATTGTTGATGAGTTCTAGTAGTTTTTTGACAGTCTTGTCATCTGCAAATAATGATAGTTTTTACTTCCTCCTTTCCAAGTTGGATTCCTTTTATTTCTTTTTCTTGCCTAATTGCTTTGGCTAAGACAGTGTTAAATAGCAGTGGTGAGAGTGAACATCCTTGCCTTGTTCCTGACCTTAGAGGAAATGCTTTCAATTTTTTGCTCTTGACTGCGATGTTGGCTATGGATTTATCATATATAGCTTTTATTATGTTGAGGTATGTATCTTCTATCCACATTTTATGCAGGGCTTTTATCATAAATGTGTGTTGCTCTGGTTAGAGGCTTTCCCTACATCTATTCATATGATCATGTGTTTTTTCTCCTTGCTCTTATTGATATGGTGTATTACATTAATAGATTTATGTATGTTGAAGTGTCCTTGCATCCCTGGGATAAATCCCACTTGGTCATGATGGATGATGTTGAAATTTTTGCACCTAAGTTCATTATCGGTCTGCAATTTTCTTTCTTGGGGATGTCTCTAAGAGCTTTTGTATCTGTGTGATAATAACGTCATAGAAGGTATTTGGAAGTGTCCACTGTTCTTCAATATTTTGGAAAAGTTTGAGAAGAATAGGCATTCTTTTCTGAAGGTTTGGTAAAACTCATTAGAAAAGCCATCTGGTGCTGGGCTTTTACTTTCAGGGAGACTTTTGATTACTTCTTTAATCTCTTTGCTTGCGAGTGTTCTGTTCTGGTTTTGCAGTCTTCTAGGTACAGTCTAGATAGACTGTATTTTTTTTTAATCTTTCCATTTCCTTGAGGTTGTCTACTTTGTTGATATAGAGCTATTCAAAGTAGTTTCTTAAGATATTTTGTATTTCTGTGGTGTCTGTTGTTACTTTTCCCCTTTTGTTTCTGATTCTAATGATGAGAGTTTTCTCTCTTTTTCTTTGTGAGTCTAACCACTGGTTTATCAATTTTTTATTTTTCATAGAACCAACTTTTGGTTTCATTGATTTTCTGGGTATTCTTTTGTTTTCTATTTCATTTATTTGTGCTTGAATTTTTAAAATTTCCATCCTTCCACTGATTTTTTGCTTTAATTGTTCTTTTTCCTTTAGTTGTTTTAAGTATAGAGTTAGATTATTTGTGATTTTTCTTTTTTCTTGAGGTGGACCTGGATTGCAATGAACTTCTCTCTTAATACTGCATTTGCTGCATCCCATAGATTCTGGTAGCTCATTTCTTCGTTCTCATTTGTCTCTAAGTATTTTTTAAGTTCCTCTTGATTTTTTTTCTCTTACCCAGCAGTCACTTAGAAGCACGTTCTTTAGTCTCCAAGTAACTTGTTTTCTTCCAACTTTATTTTGTGGTTGATTTGTACTTTTAAGCCATTATTAGAGAAGATACTTGGTATGATTTCAAACTTCATAACTTTGGTGAGACTTTTTTTTATGTTCCAATATATCCATGAGAATGTCCCATGTACACTTGAGAAGAAAGTGAAATTTGTAGTCCTTGGATGAAGTGTTTGGTGTATGTCTGTTAGGCTTAACTGTTCCAAATGGTCATTTAAAGCAGCCATTTCCTTGTTAATTTTCTGCCTGGTGTATCTGTCCATTGTTGTGAGTGAGGTGTTGTAGTCCTCTACTGTTATGTGCTGCTGTCGGTGTCTCTCTTCAGGTCTAACAATACTTGCTAAATATATTTTGATGCTTCTTCCTTTTGTGCATATATGTTAATAAGCATTATATCTTCTTGCTGGGTTGACCCCTTAGTCTTTATGTAATGTCCATCTCTGTTTTCTGTTATGCTCTTTAGATGGAAGTCTGCTTTATCCAATAGGAATATAGCTGTTCCTTCTCTTTTGTGGTTGTCATTCGACTATAGGATTGTCTTCCAGCCATTGGCTTTGAGCCTTTGTTTGTTTTTTGTAAGAAGGTAAGTTTCTTGAATGCAGCAAAGGTTGGTTTATGCTTTTTAATCCATTTGGCCACTTTTTGTCATTTGATTGGTGAGTTCAGTCCATTAACATTGATTACTGTTGTGTCGCTGTTGTCATTTTGTGATTTGTCTTCTTGGTGTTACAGAGAGGGCCTTTGTTCTCTTTCTTTTCTTAGTTTGGGTTGGGTGTAGTTGCATTTTGATTGGTTTCCCTTTTTTATTTCTTCTTTGCTTTTTCTCTGGATATGTGTTTTGGATTACTCTGAGATTGGTATTAAGAATTCTATGTTTATTTCCTGTTTTTGTTTGAAAGTAGATTCATTATATACTCATTCTAACCATCCACATTTTTATTATTCTCCCCATTTTTAATATTTTGCTGTCTTACTGTGTTTAAGCAGGTTTCTTTACACTTTATAGAGCATCTTTTAGTATTTTTTGTGGGGCTGGTTTTGTGGTGATGGATTCCTCCCACCAAACTAGGTGTAATGATTTAATGGATGAATACATGAACATATTAACAAGTTAACAGGGAAGCTCTCTCACTTTAAGCCAATCAGATGCATTGAGTGCCTACTATGTTTCCTTAATTTTGTGGGGGGATTCTGGAGGGAAATAGCCATCTTTATACATTCATATATAAGGTGGAATATGATCGTGATAAAATACACAAATAACTTGAAAGTTTGGAAGAGGATGGGATATATTTGAATGGGTAGGATTTCAGAAGGCTTTACAATTGTCAGGGACTTTGAGTTGAGTCTTATATAGCAGAGAGAATTTTAGCAAGTGGAGATGGGATTGGGAAGAGAGTGGACATTTCCCTTGGAGGAAATGGTATGTGTAATGATAAAGGCAGGGAAATGCAGGTTATATGTGTGACTCTTAAAAGGGCTGTAGACTCCCAAAGCAAGTCTCCTTCTAAAATTCCCTACTCAGGAAGTGGTTCCACTGCTCCTGTAACTTTTCATGCCAGAAGTAGAGAAATCATCCTTGAAACTTCCGTCACTCAACCACACGTCCAGTCTTTTATTCTTGAAACATCTCTTAAGTCTCTCTGCTTTACATCTCTGCTGCTGTCAGTCTAGTCCAAGTCAATACCATCACTTCCAGGCTGTTGCAGTAACTCGCCATCTAGTTTCCTGTATTCTTCACATAGCAGCCGGGTCATTGTTTTCAAATGCAGTTCTAATAATTCCCTTCCTAGTGTAAATTCATTAACAGGTTCCATTTGCTCTTAAATGAAGACTAAAGTAACTTTATCCTTATCTCACTTCTTCCACCTTACCTCTAACCTTTCACCTCTCTAGTCCTTACCGCATTGGCATTTTCTCAGTGAATCAAATGCATCTTGCTCTCTTCTTCTTCAAGGCCTTTGTACATGTTTCTTCTTCCTGAAATGTCTTCTTCTACTAAAGCATATATATAGATAGATAGATAGATAGATAGATAGATAGATAGATAGATATCTATATATATATATATTTTTTTTTTTTTTTTTTCTGCTCATTCTTCGGTTCTCAACTCAGTTTTCTGCTTCCTCAGGAAAGACTTCCTTGACCTGTCTAAGTCTGTACTCTCCTTTTACCCTCATGAAAACCATGCCTGAGAGCTCCAGCGTTATTCTGTGGACACTAAGAGTGTATGGCAGATAGAACTTGTGGAAACTTTCTTGTTCATGAAGATCAGTACTACAGCACAATGCCACAATGCAGTGAATTTTGGTAGTTAATTTGTGAATCTCACTCATCACCTCTTGACAAGAACTAAGAATTGTTGATTATATTCCAGAACAGAGATAAATAACCATGAGTTTCTTTGCACAGATCCCTGTCAATTAACTGGAAAACAAGCAAGTTCCACAGTATTTGGGGACTGTCGTCTGTAACGAGATAGCCCTCATCAGAGTTTCTGTATAAGGGGTGAATCCAACATTCACAACCATTTCTTGCTTGAGTTAGGGTGAAACTGTTGTCTAGTGCTTAATAAAATAATTATGAGTTGAAGGGTGAATTGGTGAAAATTGTATTTTTAGGATGAGTTGTCTCTGGTGGAACCTCAGTTATGCCCTCTGTAATACCTTTTCCTAATTTCAGTATCTTCCAAACATCATTCACCTTAGACTTTGAGAAAGATCAGGGCTTCCTTCCTGAGGGCTGTCACATTGATCAGGTGGAAACAACTCTGGGAACCTTGGCTGCCAGTCTTTTCCTGTCAGGAAGGCTGGGGATCCTTGTCCTTGATATTTTGCCACATGCTTATTTGTGGTGGTTATCTTGACAAGTCAGGTGCTGTCAAGGGCCCATACATTTTTGCACTTAGGAGCCATTCAGAATCTGTAGAGTGATTTCAGATGTGTCATTTAGATGCTATCCTTTCTCGTTCTTCTGGTGTTGGTGCCCAAAATTACCATCCAGCTGAGGGAACCAGAGTTTTTCTGGGCCAGGGTATCCTTGGCTCACAGACAAGAATCCTCATACTGACTGAGTTGGAATCTCCTGGTGAGAAGTGATTTGTTGTTCTGATTAGAATGTAAACACTTGCTGAAGCTGAGTTTTGTCTCATGTGAGTTTCATTATAGCTTTCTGTGTTTATAAACATGTCTTGAGCATGAGGGAGAAATGTGATAACCTTCGAACCCCTTGAGAGTATCTATTTATTTTCTCTATGGACTAAAATGAAGATAATATAACATCTTTCTCTGAGATCCTTTATCCCTCCTGCTGTTACCAGCAGGCCTGGGTGGTGCCCAGATTGCTGGTTCCTAGTTGTCCTCTTCTAGTAGAGTCTCTGAGATCTTCTGACAAAGTACATTTCATATTCAGTTGCTGTCTGCTAGAATAGAGGGTGCCAAGTCCAGGTAAGGCCTCAGATCACTCTGTCAGTTACTGATGAAAACAGACACACATAAATGATGTGGAATGCCACATGAGAGGCAGACACAAAATGCTGTGGTTGTGTCCTACAGAATACAGTCAGATAGAGAAAACTCAGGATGGCTTCATAGAAGAGGAGGTACCTTTCAACTGTACCTTGAAGAGTGAGCTGACATTTAGTAGGCAGAGTTTCACAGGTGAAGAAGAGGGACAGGACCTGTTTTAGGCAGTGCAGACAATAGGCACAAGGGCCTGGTTCTGGAGAATACTGTGGCATAGTTGCAGAGATAGTGTAGTGCCTCGGAACCAGTGCTTCAGGTAGCTAGTTGGAGTGGAATAGGGCCAGCACCTAGTAACCAGAGATCAAGAGGAGAGAGATGATGGGACCAACTTAGGAATAGTAGTGAATGGCATACTTAGAAATTTGCCCTTTACTGTGGAGATAACAGTAGAAGTTGAAGTCATAGATTTTTGGATAGAAAGTGATATAGTCCGATCTATTTTTCCAAGTTAAGCAGCATAGAGGGTAGATTTTGTGGGGAGAAACTAGGGGCATGAAGACCTGTTGCAGAAATAATTCTGGTGAGAAATAATGGGGTTCTTAACCAGGAAGGGATAAAAAGGAGGGATGAATTTCAGAGCTTTTTTTTTTTAAGAGTTACTAGAATTTCATGGTCCATTGGATGTTAGGAATGAGAGATGAAAAAGAATCATAGACAGTTTTACAAATTTCTATTTTTAGTTTCTAGGTAGATGAAGACACCACTTTCCAAACCAAGGAACAAAGAGGAGGAGGCATATTGAGTTTGAGGAGCCAGAAGAGCTCCTAAAAAGATCTGGAGCTCCTAGGCTGAAACTTGGTTGAGCCCCGTGTGCATCTGGAAGTTAGATTCATGTCTTCAGAAGGCATTCCATAAGTGCCCATCCTGTGCTAGTCAGTATTCTCCCGTATGTTCATCCATGCTTGAGTGCTCCCCACGCATGAAGCTACTGCTTCATGAAGTGCTGGAGTGAGTGAGAAATAATGCGGATTCAAGAGTAAGGACATCAAACACAAGTGTGGGGTGATCTAGTGTGGGGCAGGCACAGGAGCGCAGTCAGCCAGACAGGAAGAAAGCCAGGGGTAGATGGCAGAAGTGAGTGGGGGACTCGGGGAGATAAATATCATCAAACCTTGCAGAGAGGTCAGTTAGGTCAAGAGAGAGCCTACCGTTGCATTCAGCATGTAAAGCGTTTCTGGAGAATGGTAAGGGCAGAGGGCAAAGAGGGAGAAGATAGCCAAACACATGTATACATTTTTTGACCTGATCTGAGGCAAGTTTCTTAGAGCAGTTCTGTCTCCAGGGGGACTTTATAGGCCAACCAGAAGTGCCTGAGAAGAAGCCCATTTTAGCCAGAGGGGGGTTTCAGCCTGTAGAGGAGCTGGTAGCTGACTGAGGAAAGACTGACCTAAAGCTATAAACATTTTAATTTGCAAAAGCATTGTTGTATTAAATCACAAATGGGAGGCAATTTAGTAATGCATCTCCAAAATTGCACTGGGTACTGGCTGTGGTTTTGTAATTTATGTTGAAAACTAGAATTGAACTCTGTGGCATAAAAGCAGATTGTTGATTTTGTGATTAATTTGGTCTCTAAGGCCAAGGAAACTGTTAATGCTGCATATCAGTTATAAAGTTGCAGTATTATTTGTGGAGCAAAATGAAAAATCAATATCACAACTACAGGATAGCTCTCTTAAAATCCAAGGTATGTTTTGTTGCAAATTACACGGGAGAAACTGACCCTCCAGAGGGACAGCATACCTTCATTTTTGCACAAGCTTGTGTCTGTTGTGGAAAAGTTGAGGGAAATGCTTGGGTATTATTATAGTGTAGCTGGGGGTACTAGAAGAAGGATCAAATTGTTGCAATTTAGAGTAAAACCTCACTTACAGTTATGTCCTAAGGCAACCTCAGGCAGTAATCTCTAGAAGTGGTGTGCAGTCAGAAGCTGGGGCACCTGGGTTATACTTTAGCCTCTGCTAATCATATGCTGGTGTCAGACAAGTCTCTTCCCTGCCTGGTGTGTTCTGTGGTTTTGCATTGACATACTTGAGTAGAAAAGGAGTGTCTTCCATTAGCATCATTATGAACAAGACACTCCAGGGGTTTGTTTATTTGTTCTGTTCCTAGAAGTGGGAATAGACTTCTGTTCTAATAAGCCTGTGTATTTAGAGGAGAGTGTGGGAAATTCCTTTCTTGCTTATGCCTTTTGTTTTGGCAAAAGCCTGTGATCCCTGCTTGCCATGGCAAAAGAATCCTCATCAACAGACTGCATCAGACACAGAGAATGTGGAGATAGGCATGTTGAGAACCAGGAAATTACTTGCTCACAAGACTGGTTTCGTTGGTAAGGATGCCAAGGTGAGAAGTAGGTATCTTAATATCCAGTGAACTACCTACCTTTTTCTAGGTAGAGGTGCAATTCATTATGATCCACGATCCAGCTGTAATTTACTACTAGCTTCTAGACCTACTACATTATGAAATTCTATCTTCTTACAGTTGAGCTGTCTTTCTGGGGCCAGAAGAATAAGATCCAGCTTAAAGAAAGGAGTGACTATGGAAATGCTCCAGCGAGCTATACCTCAGGTGGCCCTTTAAAGCACTTCCGTTCTTGTGCCTTATAATTATTTGAGTGCTGGGGTAGGCAGGGGGCTGTCCTTGATGTATGAGCAGAGGTGGTGATTTGCTTCTTTCTTTCCCCATCTAGTTTGCTTCTCATTTCGACTTAAGAAATGAATTGTGTGGTCTTGTATAATGCAGAGATTAGTACAGCCATTTTTAAGTCACTTTTTGTGATCTCTCTTAGAAGCTGACTCTTTATAAAAGAAACACTTTTGTCTTGTCAGAATGACAGTGATTACCCTACAGTTTGGATCATCTCCAGCAACTTTGTTCCTTGAAGAACGAACTTGATTTGATGAATAAAAGTTTGGTGTATTTGATGAGTCAGAGGGCAGGAAAATGTCCTTGTCTCTGATGAGCCTTTTACAGTCAGACACATTGAACATCAGGGATAAAATAAACCTTAATCTCCGAAGGAAAAACCCTGGAGCATGAAACTGTTCCCACTAGAAATGCTGTAAATCTTGCAAACCATGTAGGTTTTCTGTTTGGGGCAACATCAAAGCCCAGTGACTTTAGAGATTAAAGTGTGTTTGACAAGCAAAACTTTCCCTGTGCCCAGCTCTTTACGAGATTTGGCCTGTCTCTTGCCTTTGTCTCACTTCAGTATGACTTCCTTTCTTCCCTGGAAGTGGGAAGGATCACCTCCGCAAGTCTGGAGCAGATGTGATGCTTGTTCTCTTAAAGGCCTGGAGCCCCGCGCCTTTCCAGCATTGTCCTTGGCATGGTGGCCAACTCCTTCTCACGGTCCCTTCCCAGGGACCCTCTTGTTTGTGGGAGAGCTTCAGAGCCTTGTGCTGACTGCCAGAGGATCAAACAACAGGAAGGCCGTGGTTTCCCTCAGCCTAGACAAAGAGTTTAGTCTTTTACCTTAGAATATCTCTTTCTTTTCAAACCAGCTTCTCTGCTGTCTCCCAAGTGTTTGTTTTTGTTTTGTTTTTTTCTGTTTTGCCTGTTTTAACTGTGTTTGGGATTTCTCAGATTTCTCAGTGCTTTCTCCTGTGCAGATTGGCAATAAAGCGACTGTGTCTTTGTTCAGAGAAAGAGAAATACTTTTCAGATAAATGAAATTATTGATTAACAGAGAAACAAACGTTTTCTCAGTAACATCTTCTCTTGGAAAGTAGGGTGTGATAAGATTTTGCAAAAACAAACAAACAAACAAAAAAAACAAAAAAAAAAACCAGCCCATACAACTGTTTTTAAGGAGCTATGTGTTCTCTGAAGTCAAACATTCCTGCCTCCTGCCAAGTCCTTGTAAGATCTGATATTTAGCTGCTTCTCAGGGTGGTCAGATAGCAAGTGGAGGACAGATTGAGGAGGCAAGTGGCTTTAAGGGTGAACCTCTCGGCATAATATCTCTTTACTGCAAAATCGCTTTGTGCTCAAGGGTAGGTATTCCTGAGTGGAAGGATGGCGGCGGTGAATGGTGAAGGGGCTCACTGAATATCCAAATTGTCGCCGTTAAACGCATAGCATCCTTAGAGGTCAGACAGAGCTGAAACTTGAACAGCTGTACAACAAGCATCTGAGATTGTGTTTAATTGTGTCCCCTTTCTCTAACAGCAGTAATTCTTGTTTATATTGTCAAGAACCTTTCCACTGAGCACAGGCACACCATACTTGAAGGTCAAATGCTTAACCCTTCTGCATGGTTACAATGAAAATGGACCCTTTTGTTTTCATTAACGTAGACCTCAGCCACATAAACAGGGAGAATGGGGCCTCACGCGTTCACCGAGCTGAAGTAACTTATTGTCGGAGAGCCACAAAGAGAGCATATTTTTGTTTCCATACAACAGTTGCTTTGCCTTCGCCTGTGCAGCCAACCACAAGACAGTATGCCCATTTGTCAATAGGCAGAATTTTTGGAGGCCATTTTGTTCCTTTGACCTGTGTTACGTTTTACTGACCCGACCAAATTGCTTAAAATTTTTCCCTTTCTGCTGTCAACGTTTAAAGCTGTTTAATGTCTCTGAAGTGATCCCCCCTTCCTTTTTAACACTTTACATTCCTGTTTACCACAGCACCTGTTACTGTAGAGAACCGTGAAATCAAGAATGTTATGCCGTGCTTAGCGACCGATAATACTTTATTAAATAGAGTGTCTCCTGACTCGGGTGGTGTATGAAGGGGGACAGGCCGAGGTACACGTGTTCATTCATAGGTGCACATGTGTTCATTTGTGGGGTCCCATCAGGAAAGTATATTGCTGTATTTATTTGTTTGTTAGGCAAGAACTGTTTCTTTTTCTGCTTCTTTAAGAGTTAACCAAACTAAAGGGGCCAGTTCAGCAAACATTAAATATGAGCCTCCAACATGAAGGCTCCTTTGTTACTGAAACAAAAATGCCGCAGCAGGTGGTAGACTTGAACACAGGAGGGAGGAGGAGGTTCAGTTGTTGCCCATTTTTCTAATCCTTTCAGAACACCCATTGTCTAAACCCCGAAGTTAAAGTGTTCCTGCGCAGTCTCATGGAGACAATTTCAGCGTGAAAGGACTGTGCCCATCACTGGTTCTCTACAATAGTTTAATCTTTGAGTATGGAATGTATAACCACTAAATAAGGCAGGGGAGGCAATTATCTCTATAAGATGAGCCAATAATATCTGCTTATCAAAGCATAAAACCATTCTGAATGTAGCAAGTTAGAGTTAATTAGGAATCCATGCCAACAGCGGTAGTATTTTTCAGGTTTTAGATTGTATGACTCAAGACAGAAATGTGCCTTTTGTTGTCCTGGAGGGTCTCAAAGCAACTTTGTGGTGATGCTACCTTTCAAGCTAAGGCTGAGCTCCTCACAACCTGCCCCTGTTTTATCCAAGGGGTTCGTTGAGGGTATGTATAGTTTTTAAAAGGTAAAAATAGTTATAGTTGGAATAATTGCTTTCTTTCCTTAAAAATGAATGAACTAGAGTTTATAACCTTAGACCGCAAACATCGTAAGAGGCATTAAAAGATGAGTTATAAAGATGTTGATTTACAATGATGCACACTTTAAGCCTATAGAATGCTATGATGCAATGTTTCTTCGAGAAAATTAAATTTAAAAAAGAGGACTTAAAGGGCGAATGTAGACTATCAACAAATCCCTCGTACTATTTATCATGAAGGGTACCAAATATCTCATTCATATGCCAAGTCCCTCTGTTCTCATTGAGCTGTTCTAATTGTTTCTCTTACCCCAAATCAAGGTTGGAATGATTTAAGAAAATGGATTTAGCATAGTGATAGCTTTCTTTTATAAATTCTTGAGAAGTCTAGAGTTGAAAATCTCATTCCCATAAACCTCAGATATAAATTTATAGATGCCTCTTCAATCATGTCTTTACACTGATAGCTCATATAAATATTGAGCTTATTCCTAACCAGAAAGAATCTTTGTTTCTGCTGTTTAAGCCACACTTTAAAGCTAATGATGGCTTCTGTTGGTGGTACTAAACATCTAAACAGAATAGTACCTGTCAAATTTGAGGACTTTGCAACCTTTTACATACCGTTAGCATTCAGAAGTCAGTGTCTTCATTTGATACCCATATTCCTTTCATATTCCACTCATAAATGTGAGAAAGGATGGGAAAAAAAAAAAACCCACCTACATGATATTATGATTTTTGACCGTAATTTGGAGCATTATGGCCTGGAAGGATCTGGAGCAGATCTGGGTGGAAAGATAGTTTGGTAGATAGGAGGCTCAAAAACCATTTTGTTGTTTTCTTCTGTATTAAAAAAAAATGATGTTTTTTTCCCTCTGACATCAGGTGCTCTGTCTGTGTGTTCTCATGGGACTTCAGAAAATTGAGAAGTTAGTTACTGCTTCTTCTACAAGTACATCTCTGAGCCACAAGCTTGTTATTGAAATGATTGTCAAGAACTTAACATAGTTTACTCCATTTCTGCTAATTAGCCTTACTCTGTCCCCCACTGGCAAGATAATCCTGAGCCAGTTGCTAAACACTTGTAAAACGAGTTTGCTAATGATACCAACCTACCTTGTTAGGTGGTTGGAGGGATTAACTGAGAGGCTGTAGCCCTGCTTCATAGAAAATGCTGCCAGTGTTACTCGTCATTACATAGTTTTATGGGTGAGACAGTGAGTCTAGCTACCATACTGCCTAGGTTCGAATCCTGGCTCACCACTTGCAGCTGTATGATACGAGGTGAGTTATTTAATATCTTTGTACGTTGATATTTGGTGTATGAATTAGCACAGTAATAAGGTCTATGGCACTGAATTGTTAGGAGGATTTTATAAGGGATCCATGAAAGCCGATGAGGACAAAGCTTGGCACATGGTAAATGTGCTGATAAACAGTAAAAGCGATAGTTTTTGCTGCTGCTGTTAATGCCCTTCCGATTACATGTTATACAACCACTGTGAACTATTTTCCTCTTCATCGTCACTATTAATGCATTGGTAATATGTGCTCAAATTGCTCATTTAATAGACACTTAAGTGGGCCTATTTGAAAACTATGGCCCAGAATTATATGCGCGCGCATGTCTGTCTGACTGTCTGTGTCCTCTTAGTAGATCTGTGCCACATAGTAAGTAATAGTGACATTGATGACTTTGTAGACAGACTGGTCTAGGCTGCATTTGTCTTAGGTAGATACTATCTAAGGACAAGTGCAGCAACTCTGCCCATGTGATTTTTCACTGAATTATCTTCCCTACCAGATTGTTACTTCATTTAGAGCTTTAATAGTCGCATGTCAATAGCTTGAGCTGCTTCATTATGGTAAGACAGCTTTGACCTCAGGAATCTTATGAAAAAGACAACTTTTTAAGAATCAGCAGGTGTACATGGGGAAATTTATATCTTTGTTCTTACCAGTTTGCATTTTATTTTCATTGCGTCAAAATGAAAAGAATGATTGCCCTTAGCAGATCAGTGTTAAATGAAGACGTTAAGATTATCATAGACAATGAGCAGAACTTACTTATAGAGTAACTATTTAGTAAAAGATTTCTACAAATCAAAATAAATTCTAAGAGTTTAGCTGAATTCAACAGTTACTTTGTTTAATCCCCTTGGTCTGCCCCACCCTGTGTCTGTTTTATTTCTCTCCCTAAATCAGGAGCTCTTAGTGGCCAAGTATGTGACCTTATGGATGTCCACTATATAGAAAAGACACAAATTAGATGACTTATTACATGGGCATTCTGCTAGGTTCTGTTCTATACTTCAGTATAAAATGTCCTGAGCCTGGAGTTAGAACAACTGATTTCCAGTCTTAGCTGGACTGCTGAACTAATTTTGAATGAGCTGTTTAGTTTAGCTGAGCTTCAGATTTCTTATTTGTAATAGTTGCTCTACCTAGTACCCACAGTTTTATGAGATAATGTTTATGAAAACTCCTTATAAAGACTAAAGCACTATGTCCCTATATTAGCATCAGTCACTAGAGTCTGATGCCTTGGTTAGATTGCTTACTAATGGTGTAAAAGTTGACAAATTACTTAACCTTTTTGCATCTCACTTTTTTCATCTGAAAAATGGAGGTGATAATACTTTTCTTTCAAAGACTTATTTGTTTTGGAGCCAGTGACGGAGCACATATAACACCTGGCAGAGTAAGCATTCTGTAGTGTTGGCTTCGACATCACCATCATCATCGCCATCAAGACCTCCAGGTTAGAGATATCAGCTTGTCTGGTGTAGACGGTTAAAACTGAATGGGAGGCGAGGAGAAATAAAGGCTTACATAGTATAAAGATGGCAGTCCATTTTAGAATTAGTGTGGTTCTTAGCGACTTGTACTTACTTGAAAGTAGTGAACACTTGTTGACTACTTACCGTGTGTCAGGGACTTATGTGTAAAAATTGAATACTGTCAGTCCTCTGAAGTAGGTGCTATAAATGTCTTCATTTTATAGATGAGGAAACTGAGGTACAGAGAAGGCAAGTAACTTGTACATGACCAACTCAGCCGCTAAGACTGATCTTGTGTTCTTCCCATGCTGAAATCCACAACAAAGCCCTCCAGATTCCAACCATAATTTTTTCTTCTCCAGCCAAGACTTGAGAAACCCGCCCCCGATCAGTTTGGTTTACGTTTGAGTTCTACACTGGTACCCAGCTTGGATACAGTGACATTTAACGTGCACACTAGTGTGTGCGCATTTGTGTGTGTGTGTGTGTGTGTGTGTGTGTGTGTGTGTGTGTGTGTGTGTGTAATTTCCCCAGCTCTTCAGTCCTAGATGGACATTCTCTCACACTTCATACCTGTATCTGATAAATGTTTGTTGAGCATCTCCAAATCCTTGTGTCTAAAACTGAACTCTCTTCCCTTGTAATTTTGGGAGTTGCTTACTCCGCGTATGCCTCCAATTTCTTCATCCTTAAAGCAGAGGTGCCTCACATATCTTTCTTGCTGGATTAAATGAGATAATGCTGAAAATGCTTGTTGAGATGCCTGGCACATGGTACCTCTTACTGTTACTGCCACTCTAGGGAGAGTAGCTCTTCAGGCTTGGGGGCAGTAGATGTGTCTGGGCTGGATATTCTGGCTTCACTCTCTCAAGCAGTTAAGATTTCCATCAGTGCTTTGGTTTTGATGTTACTGAAAGAGAGGGTGGGCAAGCGGGGGAGGGAGGAGCAGATATAGACAAAGGAGTGGATTCTAACAAAGAACCTTTTCTGCTTCAGTTCTTGTGCAGAAAACATATGTTCAGTGATGCAAGCAGCAGTTGGGTTAAAGACACACTGTAGGGCTGCAGACAAAAGGCCTGCACCCTTCCTGCATTCAGAATGTTTCCCAACATATTCACTTGTCTCACTTGTTAGGGACTGAGCTGTCAGCTGGATCCTCTTGCAAGTGTGATTTCTTTCTCCCATTCCCTTTCAAAGGCCTCTCCCCATCCCTTCTCCCCCAATGTTTTACACTTCATATAATCCAGTGTGCATGACAAACCACTTCAGCCTTTGTGCTGCTGGTGTTTGAGAGAAGGAGGGAGCTGATCTGATGGAAATCTAGGGTAACTTTTCACTTGCCCCAGGATCAGAAAGTGCTAAGCCACTTTTAGGCCAAACATCATCAGTGGCTCAATTATTTAGTGCTTGGTATGGCTAGCCATTCTTCACCTTCCTTTAACAGTTAGGCCAACAAATAGATTAGTGCAGTGTGATTCTTAGAAGTCGTGGCTGGGAAACTGGGACTTGTGTGTGTTGTGGTGCAATTGGGAATGTTCTTGCTTTTTATTTGTAGAGTGAATAGTTTTTGATGAAAAGACAAAGATAAGGCAAGACTGCTGAAGTAATTGGAGAGAATCAGCTGTCATTCTAGTGAACTATAAGCACATGTCTGTACTTACTTCTAGCTCCAGATTGGATTGCTATGTGCCATAGCTGTAGTTTTTAACGTTTTTTCTTTATTTCCATGGTTGAGACTTTATTTAGAAAGATACTTTAACTTTTTAATAATATTTTCCATAATATATATAACATAATAAAACTTTATATTTACATTACTTTTATTATGTAGATACTATAAAGTATTATTAATGGCACTTCATCTATTAGCACTTTCGTGGCAGTGCTAGAAAAGTAAAGAATTAGCCTGCTATTGCTTTTGCCAATGATGTTTATATTACTCTTAGCTATTTCTCCTTCCTAATTTCAGTTTTTTTCATCTGTGAAATGGGAATTCTGTTATCATCATACCTCATTGAACTTACCATAATAAATAAGATAAATATCTGTGAGATACTGGTCAGTGAAAATACTCTGTTGTCTTTGTAGAAATCTTGTGTTGTATCTTTATTGCCTCATTGACTTTAATGCTTTTGTTTCTTTCTTCTTCCGAGAGCCTTACTCATGCTTTCTGTTTTATAGTGTTGCTTCTTAGCCTTGTTTCTTTCTTCTTCCGAGAGCCTTACTCATGCTTTCTGTTTTATAGTGTTGCTTCTTAGCCGAGTTGCTCATCCTGGAAAGTACCAGTATGTTCTGAGGAAGAAGAGGCAGCAAGGAGGCAGGGAAATCCCCACTGACTTAGTGCTCTAAATGGGTTAACTCACGTCAGCAGTGGAGGCATTTACCATCCTGCTTATGAATAGGCAATCAAGTGGAATTTCCCATATACAGTATCTTCTGGTGTGAGGAGAATTTCAACATGTAAAATCTGCAGACATAAAACACTGTATAAATATTTTTTAACGAACAGTGCCAGCGAAGTCATCCTTGCCAAATATGTCAGGATTAACAAAGGAAACCACTGATGGTGCTACAATTTCTGGTGCTGTCATTTGAAAATCCTGGAGAACATGGTGGCAATGTATATACATTTCCCTCCGTCCGAAGGTCCCAGTATGAGGAGACCTAGGAGCTGCACCTGAGGTGACACCACCTTTAGCCTGGAGGGGGTGCCACACGCAGCCGCAGCAGAACAACTGGAAAGTTCATGGGTACTTTTTCCTGCATCAAATGGGTTCGTTGCATAGTGATAGGTAAGGAAGATGAGAGTGAAAGTCTGTTTGTGAGGCTTTTCCTCTTTGTGTATCAGTTTTGTCTTAAAAAGTGAGTGCTTCAGAAGCTAGAATGATTCCTGGGCTCTTGGTAAGAATTCTTACACTGTTTCTTTCACCTCCCAGTGAATCAACTTTATGTAATAGTGACTAAGAGTAGACTCTACCGAAGCAAGTCTATTAGATGACATGGAAAGCAGAGGGAAGAAAGAACAATGATTTGTAAATTCCATAAAGGTCAAAAAAAAAAGTCTTTCAGTAAGTATGCAGAAACTCGAAATCAAATCCCATTTCCTATCATAAGAAGCCCGTTGTTTTAGCCACAGTAGTTAATGTACTGTATGTGAAAGATTTAAGACTAGTTGGAAAGCTTTGCTTCTGTTTTATTAGGCTGCTATTGAAAAGCCAACAGCATAACTTCAACTAGGTGCTTTGAGATTTCTTAATGGGCTGTCAGGGGCAAGACACCAGGGCTGTGCTGTACGAGCTCTTTCCTGCACATTAAAACAACAGGGGCCAAGCGATCATATACAGAAGTATGAATTACTTGATGCTTTCTCTGTTCCATATGGCCAGCCATGTCTTTGGCAATTAATCAAGCACAAAATCAGTCCTGTGCTCTCTGCAGCATCGCAGTCAACATTTACTTGTCCCTGTGCCAGTGGGGGCAGTGGAGTTGCAGGCAGAAAATAGCAGGATGAGGGGCTGCTGGCGCCAGGGCCCAAGCAGCTGGCTTCTATAAACAACGCTTTTTTTTTTTTCCTTTTCACCTTTTCTCTTCTTCGTGTCCCCCCCCCCCCCATTAATTATCTATTTTTGCCATCCTTCAGAAACACATGGACCATTTTCATGCTCATCGGAAACACGAAAGTTGTCACGCGGCTCTCCGAGGTCCCACTTCATTCATGGCTCTGACATCCCAGGTTAAACATTTGGGGCAGCCCATCTTCCCCTCTGCCGCCTGCACACTCCATCAGGAGTCTGTTTCCACACAACTGTCCCTGTGAGTTCACGCAATGCTAGCAGACTGCTGTAACTCCAAAGCTTTTAGTGAATCAGTGATTTCGCTACTAGTAAGAGCAGAAAAATGGAAGGTACTATGAAAAGTCTATGGAGAAAAGTTAAGTAATCATTCAAATGCATGACTGTGGTCTTTTAGGATTAAAAAAAAATCAGTTTTAATATCTTTTTCACCAAAACGTTTTATGCATATTGCATATTGCTGCTGATAATGGTAATAAAACAGCTTCTGACATTCATCAAGCATTTTGTATGTGCCAAGCATTGTTCAAAGCATTTCCTTGGATCATTCTTGTAATCTTCACTAGAGCGTTAGGTGTTATTTCTTATATTCCTTTGCAAATGAGGAAATTGATCAAAAAATATTTTCCCTGAATCCCTTTTCCATAGAAATTCTTGATTATTCTTAGCTCCCTTGGCTCAATAGTATATGATGAACAAAATGCCGAAATAGGTCTTACTGGTACATTATTGAGGATTCATTTGGGAAACTGCTTAGATGTTCATTCAAATAAAGTGGGTCTTTGAGATGAACCGAACCAATTACGTCTTTAGGTGAGAATAAAAAGCTGCTTTGTTGACGGTCTCATGGAGACTGTGCCTTTGTGCCTTCCTTTCAAGATATCTAGCTTATCTCTTGCTTTCTTTGGAAAGGAGAAGATGGAGGGGAGGCAGTTAGGGGAGGGGAAGGCTGAAGACAGCAGCCTTAAGTAGTTCAGTAGACGTGGCACCCAGTGGTGACTTGGTGTTATCTCTTAGCCGAGGTCATCAAGGATGTGTTTTCTCAAATTCAGGAAACAGGGGAAAGAAAGTTTTAACATTGTGTAAACATTAGCACCCCCAAAACCTCCTGCTTCTGGAGAGGGAGATAAAGTCGGCAGAAAAGCCAAGAGGAATGTTTATTTGTTCTGCTGAGCTGTGGATCCAAGCATGCTGAAAATCTTTGGTGGTGCCCAGTCCGGTTTGGAAAATGTGAAGGCATCACTCAGCATTGAGCTAGAGGCCTCACAAAAGAGCCATCTTAAACTGACAATCAGTACATGAAGGAAGACCTGAGATCGACCTTTCTTTGATGGGACTAAGGCTATCTCAGTGGGTTCTGTGCCTTTCTTCTTAAAAAAAAAAAAAAAAGGAAAGAAAGAAAAGAAAAAAAGTGTTCCTGGACTTTTGAAGAGGGGAGCCCTGGTTGGTTTTTTGACAGCCCGTGGCAATGTTGATGTGAGGAAATAGCTTTCCCAGCTGATAACATCTTAAACCAAGTTTCTTCACAAGTTGAACCTTTAGCCCTCATTATCAGTCAGAGCATATCTTTGTAATTTGTGTGCACAGGGAAAATACAACCCTAACATGAGTTAGCTATGTATATAAAAAGTGTTAAGAATGGCATTTCCCCGTAATGACAGTATTACTTTATTGGTGGTGATAAGGGCAGGAAGATCGGAAGGTGGAATGGAAATATAGTTTCGGCAATCTTGGTGTTTATATTCCTTTTCAAATTGGAAAAAAAAAATGTAACCCCTTTTCTCTCTGCCCCTCTCTCTCTCTCTCTCTCTCTCCGTCTCTCTCTCTCTCTCTCTCTCTCTGCCTTTCTCTCTCTCTCTCTCTCTCTCCTCTCCGTGTCTCTCTCTGTCTCTCTCTGTCTGTCTGTCTGTCTGTCTGTCTGTCTGTCTGTCTGTCTGTCTGTCTCTCTCTCTCTCTCTCTCTCTTTCTCCCCCTCTCCCCCTCTCCCCCCAGCAGAGGGATTTTCAGCCATATTTGTAGAATACCATCTAGTGTCCATGCATTTCCTTACACAAAGTTCTCTGGTAAAAGGATAAGTTAAATCTGAGTTTTGGAGTTAAAGGCCTATTAAAACTGTGCTCTTGCATCAGAATGGAAACGAAAGAATTAAAGACTTGCACAGAATTATTAATAAGGAGTAAATGCTATATTTCTTTTAACTCACAGAGTAATTCCTATTTGAAAACCTTACTTGCTACAAAATCTGCATATGATATTTTTGTCCATATCTGCATCCTTTCTGATTCTCTAGAATTAAGACATGCTGAATGACATATCCAACAAAAATTAGGTGAATTGCTAAGTTTTTTTGGAATAAGTTCAGAATTGAGAGACTTTTCTAGGAAAGATGTGAAACTTAAGCCGAAAATTAAAGACTCCTTAGAGATTTGGCTTTTTTCCCCCCTCATTCTCAAACTCTCTTTCTTTCTGGTTATAGATATTTGTGCTTTGGTTTTATGCATACAATTTTGAGCAAGGAGAAACTAAAAGCACTGGGGAATTCGTAGAGGATGCTGTGGGCTGCCAGAGTCCAAAGTAGTTTTCTCTACTGAAATGGAGAAAGTGAGACTTTTTCCTTTGGCTTATTAGGAGGGGTGCGTATAGATTAAGTGTGATCATAGTGTAGCAAAACTATGTGTTTTTAGACCCATTCATCCAGATGAGTATTGCCCTTCTAAATAGTCACCTAGGGATTGCATGTAGTTATTTTTCTTGTATTTTTCTTGACGGTATTGTTTTAAAATGTCTTTTTATAGTTTTTATAGCTTTTTTCTTAGGCTCGTCTTTAGGAATACATTGAATTAAATCAAAACTTATTTCATTTGTTGCTTTTGGTCTTGACTAGCACTCTGGTTTGATCGTTCACTTTATTCACCAGTCATGCTCTGGCATGGTACTTTATATCGTCAAGATCCATCAGGAGTCTGTTTCCATGACATGGTGCCATGTTTGTTTTCTGCGATGATTTTAAGAGGAAATGGATATGGGTAATATCTGTTCTAATAGAGCTCAAGCTCACACTCTGAGGAGGGAACATCTAATGAATAAATAAATCCAATAGTTTGTGAGGTGCCCAGCAGTGGCACATGACAAGGGTTGATCACTCTGTTTAATTTGGTAGAAGGATATGATTAATGGAAGATTTCACAGAAGTGGTGTTTTTTCAGATGTTTCTTGAAGAATTAGTAGTTAACTGTTAAGTTATACACCCAGGTACAAGAAAATGTCTAGTATAAAACAGCCATGCATTTTCAAGGCAAATCATTTTATATGGAATAGACGACAGCAGGAGATAAAATTTGAAAAGTAAACAGGACATATATTAAGGACTTTACGTGGGAGTGAGCAGTGAAGAAATTTGAACTTAAAAAAATATATTTTTAATCCTTCAATTGCCAGTGGTAGAAATATATATGAACAGAGCAGATCTTGTTTAGGTGGGGCTTGGAGGCTGAAGTGCCTTGACTTCTTTGACTCTGAATACTTCCCGGAAACACCTAGGCTTCATGAAGACACCTTAAAATTACTACTATAGGTTGTGCTGAATTTGAATTTGAAAGGAAGTGACTTGTTCAGACTTGCACTTCTGAAAGCTCACTCTTTTAGCAAGAAAATTCCTGATGTTGTGAAATTGACACAGAGAGACTAGTTTGGATGTCATTTCACGGTCCAAATGGGAGATGGGTCTGGACTAAGCCTATGGCAGTGGGGAAAAAGTGTGTTTAAGTCAAATTGAACAGAGAGGAATGACAGGATTGAATGCTTATGTTTAGGGAGTGCAGGAGAAGGTAATGGGGGAGACTAAGATGATTCGTAGGTGTCTAGTTTGGGTAATTACATTGATAGTTGTGTCGGCTGCAACTCCAGGGAAATATAGAAGGAGCAGGTTCATAAAGAAGAAAGAAACTGAAGAACAAAAATAGTCTGTTCAGATATGGATAATTCGACATTGAGTTGCCATATTTGAAGTGTGTTTTTAAAAAGAGATAGCCAGTCATTGGCGATAGAGGGCTAGAACTCAGCAGAGAGGTCTGCTCAAAGGTAGAAGCATAGATGTTGTTAAATCTCCAGGGAGCCCTTAGAACCCCTGGAGGAAGAGATCACATACAGAAACAGTATGCAGAAGAGGGGAGAGAATCAAGGGTATAACTCTAGGATAACAATAGTTGATGGTCCCAGAATGAGGAGACTAGAAAGGACAGGTCAAGTGTTTGGTGGTAACCTGAGAGAGATAAGTACCCCCTAATAGAAGTCAAGTCATATCAGGACAGATTCTAAAATGAAAAACAAGCAAAATACAAAACCCCAGCCTCAAGAGATAGAGATTTTTTTTTTTCACCATAGGGATATGAAAAAGAATATGTAATAGACACTTTTAGGAATTCATTTGTTAAAATAGCACAAACTAGCACAAGGTTGATTAGTGAGTTTAGGATGAAACTAAGTAGTAATAATTATAGTGGCATATGGGCAACTAATCTTCACAAGATCCTGTCGTGAGGTTCTCTTACCGTCCCCATTTGTAGGTAGGGAAAGGGACCACAGCAGGGAAAGGACCCGCAGCTAGCACCCTTAATATTATTCTTGGCTTTTCCTGATTGGCCAGCATTTCCTTAGATTTCTACTGAAAAAAGAATTACCAATGAAGTGAAATTTAACCTCCAGAGCATGATACCTAAACCTGGAATTTACTTTCTCTGTATTTTGGGAGGAGAACAGAGAATGTGTTTTTTGGTAATAGGAGACAGATTAAAAATTAGTACGTATTTGAAAACAGTTCTGTGATACTGCTAATGGGAAAATGGGCTATTCATATTTTCTGGGTAAAGTCAGCCCTGGAAAAGCCAACATTATTATAAAGACTAAAAAAAAAAAAAATCACTGTTAATTGCCTTGTAAAAAGAATACCTTTTGACACTCTGAAGTTTCCTTTTGTACAATGACTTCTTCTCACTTTAAATTTTATGAAATACTGTTTTGTATACTATTATATACTTACTGCTTAATCTAAGTTCACTCATGCTTTTCTAATATCTTAGAAAATTTTAATAGAATTTTTCTCATCCAGAAATGTCCCTATGTTTTCATTAGTTATTCATTAGATGTATTTATATGTAAATTTGTACTCCACATTCATTCTTGTCCTAAAGTGTGAGGAAAATGAAATTTTAAAATTGAATTTTATAAAATTTTAATACAATAAATGGACTTTTTTGGATATAGAGTTCTAATAATTTTAACACCACCATAATCAAGATATAGAAATTTCACCATTCCAGAAAATTCTCTTGTGTTACCCTTTTGTAATAAACCCTGTCTAACCTAATCCCTGGCAACCACTGATTTGTTCTCTGTCTCTGTAATTTGCCTTTTCCAGAATGTTAAATAAATGGAATCATGTGGTGTTTAATCTTTGGAAATTGACTTCTTTTGTTCAGTAGAATGCTTTTGAATTTCATCTAAATGGTTGTATGTATCGATTTATTCATCCCTTTTTATTGCTGAACAATATTTGCTTATATGGATATACCACTGCGTATGTATCCATTTTACCCTGTGAAGGACTTTGAAGTTGTTTCCGGTTTGGGACAGTTATGTATAAAGTGGCTATAAATATTTATGTAAATGTTTGAGAGCTTTTCCTAGAAATTCCTAGAAATGGGATTGCTGGATCCAATGTTAAGTGTATCTGTATATAACTTTGTAAGAAATTGCCACACTGCCTACTATAATGGCAGTATTTTGCAATCTCATCAGCAGTGTATAAACTTTTAAAGACATCATTGCTACTTTAAATGCTTCTTTGTTGAGGTCGGCAGTTGTGTTTCACAGTGCCTTCGGACTTTGCAGAGATGACCCATGACAAAGGGAGAGCCTCTGTGTCCTCCATACCAGCTTCAAAGAGAACTACTCCTGCTCCAATTTATGTAAATATATAAACATATAAGTGTGTGTGATGTATGTGTCTGTACATGTGTGTACATATGTATATCTATATGCTTGTATGTGTATAGCTATACATATGTACACAGGCATAGCTGTTACCCAGGATCCTATGAGATGGCATTCCGGGACTCGCCACATAGTGAGAGCCACATTAAGAGAGTGACATCCTCTTCTTCTTTTCAATTCATATGATTATGTCAGTATAGAGACTGATACATCTTTCACATTCTTCAACACTTACTTGTTAATGTTCTCTTTTACAAAGAGAACAGGACTTAGAAGCCTTCAAAACCTTCTCTAAGTGATAATATCTGTCTAGGATGAAATAAACAGATAGCTTTGTTTTCATTACTTTTTATAATTATCTCATTTATGACAATTACTACTAGTTTTCCATTTTTCAGTTGAAGTACAAATTTGTTTTATGTTTTGAAAAATGTGTCAGTTTAAAGAAAATATTAAATATTATGTAGCTTATATACAAATATTTTGAAGAATTATGAGAAAATACTGCAATAGCTAAAGTTTGGGAAACTCTGAAGTAGGGGATCTAACTGTTTAAATAGACCATGAAGTAAATCCTTTTGTGAAGTGAAGAGAGTTCTTTGGTGAAGCATGTAACTGTTTCTTAATTTATCAATTTTATGAGTTTATAAGTTAATGTAATAGTAATTTATTACATGTAAGAAGACAGTCTTCATTGATCTTTTCTGCGATGCTTTTTTTTTTCTTTTTCAAATTCCTTCTTTATTTACTGATTTGATACCTAGTTATTGGAAATTATTCATTTGGAGCAATGGGAATACAGCAGTGAACTTGACAAGATTCCCAACCCTTGTGAAACTTTCTTAAATCCCCCTTTCCCTCTGAGAGGATGTTCAGTGTCTATGAAAACAGGAGCCTCTGGATAAAATTTAAGTGATGTGAAAGGCAAGGAAGAGATGTGACTTAAAAAAATTTAATATAGTCAGTGGAGAAAAGAATTATTTTCATCATGTCTTTGGAGCCATTCGAATGTATACTTCACCTTTATTTGACACAGTTTTGCATTTCAGTAAAATAGTATATTGCTACCGATGTAAACTACATGACTTTTTGAGGTCTCTTCCAGCTTTAAATAGATGAAGTAGGGTATTGCATCTAAGGGGCACTGCTGTGTTAGAATACTCGTTGATACCAGGATCTTTCTAAAATGAGACATCTTTTAGTCACAAAGGGGCAGCTACCTGAGTTCTATTCAACCACGTGGTATTTAGGCAAAAAATTTTTTAGTTTCCAACGGTTAATAATCTTGAGTTTTCACATTAAAAAAATACAAATTTCTTGTTTATTTTGAAAATTCATGGATTTGACACCACTGCACCAGCTATTCTGCTTGGCAGAGTTGGCTGGGACTGAACTATAGTGGTTGCTTTGATAGACAGAGTATATGTACTTTTCAGGTAACTTCTGCTTGACTCATCATGTTACCTCTCTGGTCCTCGTGGGTATTTGAACTTGAAACCCCTGCTTTGGCTAAATATTTGGAACCTGAACTTCTGGCAGTAGAATTGTCTAGAGAAATTGAACATTCCTCCGTGTGCATGAGGGCTGAAAGTGTCGTTGCGTGGAAGTAATGGAGTGTACAGCTCGGTGTGTGACCTGGCATCGTAGATGTAAATCTGAACCTAGGAGGCAGAGATCGCCGTCCTTTTCTTGGCTAGTGCTGGTCACATGGTCTTGGATCCTTTACAATGAAGATACTGTTTCCTCTCTTATCTGTTTGTATCAGAGTTTGATCATAAGCAACAGAAATCTTTTCTAGTAAACTCCGAACAAAGCAAGGCTTTGCTGGAAGGATATTGGATAATTCAGTATTCATGTGAAAAAGGATGATCTGAACTCAGAATGTTTGGGAAACCAGGAATACTCTGAGGACCATAGGTGAAACTAAGGATATTGATAACTTGCCTCCAATTTTTCCGCCCATTTCTTTGTTATTTTTCTTAAACTTCTGAAGTCCTGGAGAAGAGACTTGGAATGGCCTGGCCCACATCCTTCATAGGGGAGAGTGGAACGCAGTAAGACTTTCTAAAGAAGAGATCTGGGTGTAGTTGCAAAAAAAGGGGAACTGGACAGGAATGGAAGGCAACCACAACAGCAAACACTATAGCTCTTCAGCTTTTCTCAAGGTTGGAATGAAGAATTTACATGAGAACCAAATGAGGCGTGTTCTTTAAGTAAAGGAGCCTGTATCAGCAGTGTGGATTAGGAATATATTGAGTGACTAGGACAGAGACAATAACGATTTCATTCCTTGCAGAAATTGCGTTGGTTATAAAATCTCCAAAGAAGCCACACAAACTTTAAGTGAAAAATATTTATACAATTCCAAAGGTTTCTATTCCATATATAAGAAGATGAATACGCGTAATGAAAAATTCTGTGATGAAAACTTAGAAGGCATTCGCTAACTCAAATTAGTAGAATATTTTCTTGTTTGTTTTCGTAGTGTCACATACATTTGCCTATTTAAAATGCAGGAAATAGAACATAGAACATATAAGGATGAATTGGAGATACAATGGAAATGACGGTTTCAGATCTGAGTTTTGATGTAATGCTTCTAGTCAGAATGAACAGGGTCTGATATGCTTGGGCCTCCACTGCTCTTTGCTAAAAGCAGCAGCTGACATCTCCTAGTGTTAGACAGAGGCTGGTGTGTTTTTGTATTTGCCTGTGCTCCTAATTTCTTTTAAGGACCATTGTCAAGCCATAGAATGATTAATTCTTCCCCAAGTCATGAGTCTACTATGTGTAAGAGTCCCTGAAACATACTTGAAATATATAGTGGATTTTCGAAAGTGGAAAGATATTTGTTGCAATGTAACACTCGTTTTGATTTTTTTGTACTCGTTTTCTCTCTTTTTTTGGCGGGGGGGGGGCGGGAGTTTTTGATTTGCAACAGGCAGTGAAAATGAGCGAATCAAAAAAAAATTGTTGGCATGGTTAGAAATAGAAATTAATGATTCAAATAAGAAAGGCCATGTAAAAGTCTCAGCTGGGTGGCAGGAAGCAGAGAGAGTGAAAGTCAGAGACTGCTCTTTTTTAAAAGGCAAAACAAACAACTCACAGTGAAGTGTACGTGAAAATCATTTCTAATAATAGCTCAGGGTAGGCAATTGCCAGGGAAAAAAATCGTTGGTGTGCTGAGAAAATTAGAGTGAGAATGCACAGTATCTTGATGTGTTACTTAAGGCGATGGAGCTTTAGAGTTTACCTTATGTGCCATGTACATTGATTAAATACAAAATATATGCTGGCCATTTTTGACCATCATTTACTGTATTGATTTGTTAGCAGGGGAACTGTAATAAAAAAGCCATTGATTTACTGTCCTTATTTGCTTATGGGCTTTTTTTTTTATTATTAATTTTTCACTTTTTCCATTCTCTTTTTTTGGGCCATTTCTCGTAGACAAATGCTGTGCTTCGCGAAGTTAGAAGAGAGGGGCTCCCCGTGGAACAAAGGAATGAAATCTTGACTGCCATCCTTGCTTTGCTCACCACACGCCAGAACCTGAGGAGGGAGTGGCATGCCAGGTCAGTTCTGTTATGAAATGGAATTTCTTGTCCCTGAAAAACAAGAACTGTATGTGGCTAACCCCTTTCCTGATAGCTGGTCAAATAGAGGGACCATGAAAAATAAGCCAGTTGCAGATGCTTTGAGCCAAAGTTAACTTTCCTGCACAATGTACCTATGTGAATTGTGGTGACCCGTGATGTTCTCTGTGTGTGTATGTGATTTATCCCCGAGTATAACGTTTAGCATCAATGTTTGCATCTTGAGTATTATGTAGTACAAGTACCTGATGCTGAAGACTTCTTTTAATCAAGTCAAGTAGACTAGCATTGTAATTTGGATAGGGCAGATTCTGGGCAGTCCAGATGTGCTCTCATATCACTGGAGGAGAAGTGAATTGCTTCAGAATAGTCTGTTTACCAACCCCATCTTTAGAATGAACCAAGTAGGAATTACTTTGGCTTCAAGTTAGTTTCTTTGCGCATAAACTTACCTGTGGTTAGAAAGCGGTTATTGGTGATAAGCTTCTACAAATTGTCAGTTTTTATTGAATTGATACTTGCTTACTCAGTAGCATGGTGTCCTGCTCTTATTTAAAAAAACAATCAACGGGTGAGAGACTGGAACTAGTTTCCCTAAATGTTAGGGTTTCCCCTTAGATCTGTAGTTTGTAAAAATTGTTCAGTTCTCTATCTCTGAGCAAGAGGAGAAGGAATCAGGAAGATTAAGCTTTAGTTTGTCTCAGTCTTATTTGATGATAAAAATTCTGTGTGCCTGGAAGTCAAGAACATTTATTGATAGCCATAATATTCTTCAAATGAGTTCATGCAACAGAATTTACAATAATTGATGACTATCCGAGTACCAATTATCATAAAAATAGATTTGTCTGAATGAGGCTAAAGATGAGCATATTCCAAGAAAGGAGACCATAAAGAGTATAAACTATTCATTCTGAGTGGGTATTGGAAAGCAGCTTTTTTCCAATATGTGTATTATCTCTAAATCCAGACTTGCATTGAAATAATAATTTAAAAATTCCCAGTGATAGTCTCCTGCCTCCCTTTTTTATAGTGTGCTCATGGTAAATGACAGTTTCAACTACACTCATAAAATGATTTCTAATTTAAGCACTAGTCATTAATTTAAATTTTTTCTTTGTACCATATTTTAAGTATGTATATTCATTAAAATATGCATATTGCATTTATAATGGAATATCAATATAGGGAAATCATCAGAGGTTTCTTTCTCCATTTGACCTTTTACGATTCCTCCCAATGATTCTTATCGGAAAGAATGAAAGAAAGAAAAAAAAGAAAGAGAGAAAATTCCCTTGTAATTTCTGTTTCTCAAACCCCCGTCCCTCCCAAAACAGCACCGCTCAGAGACCAAATGTTGAGAATAGATGTCTTCTGTTGAGTGCATTTGCTTTTGTTAACAATAATTTCCTAATACACCAAGTCATCAGACAACATGGCCAGAATGGCCTGTTTAAAAGGAGTCTGGTTTCAGCATTTCTGGCCCTTACTGCTACAATTTAATCAGGAGCTGGAGCCAGGGTTGAAGTTGATGTTGTCTAGCGTCTGAAATGAAAATTCTCCAGTCCTTGGTGGTAGGGAAGGAGAAAAGAAAGAGCTTAGCAGCTGACACTCTGCAGACCTCCTTAAAACTAAACACCTGAAAGAAAATTTCAAGAGACGGGTGTCTCGAGAGCGCAGAAGGAAAAGTGTCCTCAGAGTATTAAATAACCATAATCCTTCTCCCCCACCCCTTCTGCGCTCCCATTTGATGTTTCCCATCCCAGCGACCTATCTAAAAGGCTCATCCATATGATCCGGATAAACAGGCTGTTACCATACACCTCTCTTTTCCGCATCAAAGCTTCCCGTGGTCGTCTGGAACCAGGCACTGCCTCGAGTCGCCATCCGGCATGTGGCGGTGGAAGTTATAAAGCATCCACCGCGGTGCTCCCTGAGCCACCTGGGTTTTAGAGATTGGCCTGTTGTGTACTTTGGAATTACAGGAGGAAAACTGTGCTTTGACAGAAAATAATTAGTGCTCGCCAAAGGCCAAGCGCCAGGTTAGAGTATTTTACTTTCATCAAAGCTATCAGGGGATCAGTTAGATTAGATAATAGAAATTTTTTCCTCTGGAAGTTAAATGCAGATGACTTTAATTGCCTTGTATTGCACATTAGAGAATGTGTTATGAATAGCACAACTCCAAGAAGTCGAGGTCCGTGGAGACCCCGCAGCTGGCAGTAAACTTTAGTGTAAGTCTGTGGGCATAAAGGTTCCCCACCTCCCCCTCGTCAGCAGGTTCATTTATGATAATGATAGGAGGGAGAATATTTTAAGCGAAACTGGTTAACTTGGTTTTAAAATATTTCTCTCTCTCTCTCTCTCTCTCTCTCTCTCTCTCAGGCCAGGAACTGAGCCATTGTTTAGGACTCACTGAAGTCTCTTAAAGTGAAAGCATATGTTCCCTGTAATTTAGCTTTTTGAGCAAAGTGTCAATTCTGCATGACTCGAGGTAACCGAGTTTGTCACAGTGTCACACAACCCCGCCATTCTAGAGGCACATCTGAGTGCTGTGGGTTTCCTTCCCCAAGCTGGGTAATCCCGTAAACAGCCCTCTCCAAATAGGCTTATTAGGGCTGTCTATTCACTCCCCCAGAGCTGAATGATGCAGAGTGCATTGGGAGAAGCCGTGTGAGTGCAGGGTAAGTGTTAACAGAAGTGGTACAGAATTTCTGAAGATTTGCCTTTGTTTATACAGTCCACTCCGCCTGATGGACAGCTTGTTATAGCTTTTAAAGAACTGGGCAAGCCCTCTGCTCTGACCCCTTCTTGACCTCTGCAGCCCAAAGGTCAGTCTGCAGCTAATAAACTCCGAGGTTCTTAGGGTCTACTGTAGGAAAAGGCTGAAAAAGAGCAGCTGCAAGGATTGGATGTCCCAGGATAGGCTGCTTTAGGGTCACTCTCTGATAATGAAAATGATTACCAAATTATATGGAAGTTTAACCGCAATAGTGAGTGAGAGGAGGGCGGAGCCCCGTGTATTAGGTTTGATAAATGAACTGTGAAGAGGCCCATCTGGCTCTCAACATCTTTTCTCCCTTCTTTCCCTACCAAGGGGAAACATTTTAAAATAACAGCAGTACATATGACTCAATGACCCATGCAAGGAGCTGGAATGGATTAAGATTTAATGGTGACAGTGGAAGAAATTATCATTTGAAAAGTGAACTAAAGAGAAGGTACAGTTCAATGTCTGTCCCTGAGTTGTTTTTCTAAAAAAAAATGTGGTAAAAGTCAGTGCCTTTGTTTATTTTATGTGAATCCCCAGCATCTTTTCTAGATTGCTGAAAATTTTGAGTGTGTATTTATTGTGGAATAATTTCTTGAGTCATTTTAAGGAAAGGAATGGGCTTCCTTTGCCCTGAACATGTCAGCATGATAATCAAATATTTTATTTCTGCCTGCTTGCTCAGTTTAGAAAATGTTGATAAATCAAGTGTTTTTTTTTTTTTTTTTTTTTTTTAAAAAAAAGGCTTTACAAAAAACTTGTGCTCCATTTCAGTATCTGACCACTGAGCACTATGCATTTTTGTTACTGAACAGATGCGTGACTCTTGTATGGTGTTTTACTCTTATTATAGCTTGTTGTTCTGTAAAAAAAATGTAGAAGAAAGCACATAATGTTAACTGCATAGATAGGGTTTTCCTTTTTCATTCCTTTTTCAGAGAAACATCACAGTGATGCTAATTAGTGCTAACAATGGGTAGGTCAGAAGTTTTATGTTCAGGCACTGTTAATTGATAAGAGTAATCTATTTAAAGCTTTCTCCCAGCTTCCTGTGAAAATAGAATGTCCTGGTTACTGAACAGTGACATTAGGGTTCACAGAGCTCTGTACTCTTCTTCTGCGGGTTGCCACATGCCATGCTTTTATTTAATATGCATTTCTGTATATTTTACATATACAAAATACCGTGCTGTGCCTAAGAGAGAAAGGTGCTCAGCAGTCAATTTAGGAAACTATGTGGGGATAAAAATGTAGCACATTTCTGAAAGAGCCTTTGAGGGGCAGTGAAAAGGAAAGCGGTAGAGCCCTTGTTAGCCCAACAAAAGTGGCAAGTTCCTCTCACCTCCTCAGCCAATATTTAATTTAGGTGTCATTAACGGCTAGAATTGTTGTGATATTGATAACCCTTTTTACAGAACTCCATTGTCCATGGGTTATAAGCCTCACCCAGACAGAATGCATAGAAATAAAAATTTTCTAAACATTCCCTAGAGTTAGCAGATTTATCTTCTTAGGTTTTTTGACTCGATCATGTATGTCATGGGAATTAACAGTGAGCAGAAATCTAGGTGAAGTACACACAGGGAGCTGAGGAATACTTTAAAAGTAGTGTTTTCTAATTTTTGCTAAGAAAGAATACAGAAATTAAGATGAAAGCCAGGCCATTAGAGTTTTTTTAATTGATATATATAGTTCATGGCATAAAAGTAACCATTTAAAAATATAGTTATATAATATTTTTATTATGTTCACAAGATTATGCAACCCTCACCATAATTTCCAGAACATTTATATTACCCTAAAGTGAAACCCTGTATGTTAACAGTCTCAATTCTCCCTTTCGTCACCGTCCCTGGCAACCACTAATCTACTTCTAGCTTTAGAGATTTGCCTATTGTGTACCTTTTATACAAATGGCATCAAATACTAGATGTCCTTTTGTATCTGACTTTTCTAACTTAATATAATGATTTTAGGGCTCATCCATATTGTAGCATACAAGTGCGTCATTCCTTTTTATTGCCAAATAGTAGTCCATTATATGGACATACCGCATTTTGTTGTTACATTTATCAGTTGATGGACACTTGGGTTGTTCCAACTTGGGGGCTGTTGTGAATAATGCTGTCTTATGTATTTACGTACAGGTTTCTGAGCGGCACGTTTTCAGTTCTTTTGAAGCTGGATACCTAAGAATGGAATTGCTGGGTCATATAGTAAATCAGTGTTTTATTTCTTTAGGAACTGCCAGACTTTTCCACATCTGATGCACCATGCCTACGAGTAGTACCACCAACACTAGTAGTGGTTTACAGTTTGTTCACATTCTTGCCAGGACTTAATCATCTCCCGTTTTTTGATTAAGGATATCCCAGTGGTATCTCCTTGTGGTTTTGATCTGCGTTTCTCTGATGGTTCATGATGTTTATCATCCTTTTACATGCTCGTTTAAGACCAGTAGTTTTTTTACAGGGAGGCATTAAAATACAGCAGCCTGTAGGAGTCACTCTTCCTGTTGGTGGTAAAGAGGTCACTAGCTTGCTAAGGGGTATCTGGCTTGTTGAATGATTGGCATTCCCAATGAAATTGTCCTGAGATGACCACTGTGCTCATTTCCTTATTAGCAAGGATAGGCTTGACCCTCTATCATTTGTTTCTGAGATTTCCCACTTGTTTCTTGTGTCATTCTGCATTTTTTTTCATTTCAGCATCTACGAGCATTGTATACTTGTTAGGAGTCTAGCTTGATTAAATGGAAACTGTCTACCTATAGTTTCTCAACTTCTAGTCTCAAACAGGGCTTAGCTTACTGTCTTCCTAGAATAGACAACTTCATTTGAGTCCAAGGAGCCTTAAAATGGTGTTGAGAATAGTTTTTAAAAAATGTTTACAGCAGTTTCTTAGAAGAGCTTTTAGAGCTACTTAATTTTAGGTAAAAGTAGCTCCTTATCCCTAAGTGGATTTATATATGTCTTCTCTCTATTTTGGTGGCTTTAAAAACTGCCAAGTTAGCATTTCCTTCTGGACAAGTAAAGGATCCATCTGATTATTAGGCATCTTCCCCTTCTCTCCAACACCAGCCATCCAGGATAATCCACGTTGGGCATCTTTGTTAGGGATCCAAAATACGGTTCTTATAACTCAGAGCTTGTAGTGAATAGGGATTATTTTTTTCAGTGAATCAGCTTCAGTGAATCAGCTTTGATCCAGGCCCAAGAGGTAAACCATTTTGTGCAAATTACTTGTGTGGATCTACTCTGGTTCTAAGACTAGCATATGAAGTTTTTCCTCCCTGGATATCTGGGCTCTCATTTTGCCCACCTAGCAGCCCTGAATTATACTTAAAACTGTAAGTTGAAATTATACTCAAAATTGACACGTTTGCCAATGGACTTTTATTAACTGAGTGCTTCTTATTTATAAGTAACTGTGTTAGATGCTGCGGGAAATACCAAGATGAGTGTGACATAGCGTCAGCTCTGCACTTACTTATAGCTGAATGTGGAAGAGGTTTAATAAGACCGACATGCATGCAAATCATGCCGATGTTCTGAGCCAACATGACTGGGTCGTCTGACCATGTCAGCTGCTAGAGAGAGTAGCTCCTTATTCTGGTAGTTAGTTGGGGACTAGAACTTGTGACATCTATAGTCCAGCAGCTTTCCACTGCAGCTCGCTCTATTTGTTGACTTTCTCCAGAGTGGGGGCGAAGCCGGCACAAAGGATATTCAAGGGAAGAGCAGGGGACACCAGCCTGCCAGCTGACATCAGTCTTTCTTTTTTAATGCATTTGTCCCATCTTCTTTAATAATTGGAGTCTCTGCTTTCTGCTGCCCTTAGCAAAAGAATGTCCTTTGTGTCTCTGATCCAGATTACTCCATAAAACCTGATAACTCCATAAAACCTCCTCATAAATGTGTAGGAATTGAAACTTTGTATAAATTTAGAGCAAGGATTAAATGAGTCTAGAGATAGGGTTACCTTTTTTTCCCAGATACAGCAACTTATCTTAAGGAGGCAAGTGTTGTTAATGTTATTACCACTGTAACTGTCATTATTTGAACAGTTTTATGGGGGATGAAAGCCAATTGACTTCCGCGCATCTTTTTATAAAATCATCACATAGGCTTTGGTTAGAGCTCTGCTCCTCGTAGTTTCTCACTGTGGTAAGTTGCTGGATCTTCCTTATAGGTGATGCTTCTTAAACTTTTTGAGAAAATGTTGATTTATTCATTTTTTTTATTCAACAGATATTTGTTAAGCGCTGACTTTGTGCCAACTTCTGTTTCAGACACAGAAATACAGCAAAAATTCATGAACAAAATGAATGAAAACTGAGGAATGTTCATGGAACTTATATTTTAATGAAATGACAGGCTAGAACTGTTGTCCTAAGTGATCTCTGAACATTTTTATGTACATAGTTGTCGTGTCCTGAATATTCACCAACATGCAGTGAACGAAAATAAAACCATTCAGTTGAGATAAAGATATAAAATTTTCTTTTCTGATCTTCATCATAGAATAGCCCCCTGTTAGGCAACTTGCATTTCTAGTTCTAGTGGGTCACATTGTGAGATAGTCATGTGATGCCAATTCTGAGCAACAGCTTCCTAGGGAATCTGCAACATTAGTTTATTACTTAGATAATAATAATTTCTACTTAGGTCCTCTGCATCCTGGCACCCAGTGACTTAAAAAAAAAATCACCTTAAAAGTCTTCACTTTAAGGAAGGCGTAACTTTAGGCCATGTTATGTTTACACATATCACTTAGACCTGGAGAAGTTGTATCTCTCTCACAGATACCGGGGGAAAATATATCATATAATATAGTATAATAAATACTGTGAAAGAGGCTAAATCAAGATACTGTGGAAACCCTTATCCCAGGGAAGAAAAGAGGCAGATTCTCCTGAAATGCCCTTACATGACTCTCCTGAAATGCCCTTACGTGACTCTCATGAAATGCCCTTATGTGACTCTCATGAAATGCCCAACCTTTTTGGGGAATACTGCTCCAAGGTGCAACTGTATTGCCTACAAGTCTTTAGGTATCTATTTGCCTCCAGTGTGAGTGAGGAACGGGAGAAATCTGTATGTGATTATGGGTCCTAGCACAAAATCTTCCCTTTGGAGGGGCCTAGTTTGCAATGTTGAAAGTAGAAAATAAATGCTTTCTTTCAAAATAAATTTCTTTAATATGGCATGGTGATTGGGAGTGCAGATTGCTGAAGTTTGAATCTTGGACCCTCTTCTGTAATTCCAGGCAAGTTACAATTATAGATTGTAACTAGGCCGTTATTAACCTCAGGTTTCTCATTTGTTACTTGCCTAAGGGATTATAATGTAACCTATTTCATAGAATAGATTAAGTAAGACACCTAAACCAAGTACATGTAACATACTCAGTGTTCAGTAAAACGTAGCATCATCTTTGATCCAAACAAAAATATCAAGAATAAATCCAGCCACATTCATCTGAAGTGGCCTCTCCTTTGAGAGCATGCCATTATGGAAGATGGTAAGGACCTGATATTCTGAATTGGTGTGGGGAGGAACACTAGATGGAGCTCATTGTGTGCCAGACCCCTTGCTAAGTGGTGTCACATCCAGTCGACAGAGGTGTCAACTCCAGTTTGAATTCTATCTCCAGTGAACTTTAAGACTTTGTGTGTACCACAGACACTCTGAATCTCAGCAACTTTATGTAAAGAAGAAGTGGCTTGATCACAGGACTTGGACGGCATCCTCCAGCTCCCATAACGTCTGACTCTAAAGTTATATCCCAAGGAACAGTTAAAGGTAGTGTAGGTAGGCTTTCCCCCTTCCGCTACTTTCTTTGAAGTCTGCCATCGTGCAAATTTTAGCAATAGTTCTCAATAGCAGCTAACATTTACTGAGAACTCTCTAAGTCCCGAGTTTTAAAAAGCTTTATAAGGTGAGAAAAAGGGAACATAGAGATGCACAGAACTTTCTGAAGACATCACAGCTACTAGGTAGTGGAGATAGACTTAAGTCCAGACAGCCCAGCTTAGCCCACAGCGCCTCTGGCCTCTGTAAGAGCAGCTACAGGCTTTCCTCTTTGTCAGCCCCACTCATGATTCACGGTGCTTTGCTTAGAGACTGGCCAGCATCCTTTCCAGTGTGGAGATAGGTGGGCTTGTAGCTAGTTTATCCAGCTAGTTTACTTAACTAGTTTATTTCCTCTAGTACTTAAATAGATTGCATATACTTTTTTCAGTTGTGAATGCATCTCTATAAGGAAGTAGCTTCTAGTTTCCATGGTTTATGAATCTCCCTAATTGGATTTTTAAAAGCAGTTTCTCCTTTATAGCTGTGTCATTTCTTTTATATTGGTTATAATCTTTGAGAAGGTGAGAGAGTAGGAATGTAGATGAGAACATCAGAGTATGGCCTCTAAGAATCTGTAAATCCTCTAAGTGGAGTAATTTTGGGGGTGGGTTAGTCAAGGCTGATTTGAGTGGATTCCCTTAAGGTGAATGGATAGCATCCATCTACTCTATAAGGGGTTAATAACCAGCTGTACTTTATGTTTATAACTAGGAGACAATTTACTGCACGAGAGTAGTGATTTTATTCCACTTCAGGAGTGTCCCCAGTGTATTTTATACGTTTAGTCTGTAGTGTGTATTCCAGTTTGTAGATGAAAGTTTACCCCTGCCGTTCAGTCGAGGACGGAACAGGGGTGGGGCTGGGGGCAGGAGATAAGGCACAGCTCTGTTGGCCTGTAGGGGACAATGTTGCACCGTTTATCAGAGTGCTTTTCAGTATCTTGTCCCAGGACAAAAAAAAACCAATGCAAACAAATCACAAACCAAAAATAAATCAATCACCTTAACATTGCTAATTGAAATTATTTGAATGCGTCAATGTGTTTATTATTTGAGGGGGTATTGATCGGGCGTTTCGTGTCTGTGCATGAAAGGAATAGTTCAGTGTTGCTTTCCCAAGATGGGAGTGACTGACAGGCCTTTTTTGATTAGCTTTCATATTCTACTCTGGACGATACTTTTCAGTGTAATGAACCTTTAAGTTTCTGTGGCCACCTACATTTTTGACTAAGGTCACTGTCACGCTAAGTGGAAACACTTGAGCGCTGTTGTATTCTAGATGACGATGGTAAGGCTCCAAAGTTCTGGTTCTCTTCTCTTTATCCTTATCTTTTCCTTCACTGGGAGAACGAAGTCACCTCCACAAAGCAGGCTGCGCAGGGCTGGGTCTGACGTCCAGGAAGCTCGCTGCCAGGTGCCCGGCCCCGCGCTCGGTTCTGAGTGCCTGTCTTGCCAGAACGTCGATGGCCTCTGTAGCATTCAGGTGTCCCGGGGCCTTGCCAGCAAAGCCTCCACTCCCCTGCCCAGTTCTGGCCTCCTGTCTCCCAGAACACGGGGCCTGGAAGGCAATTATAATTAACCCTCGGAAAGCATAGGTTTTGCGAAGGCAGCGCGAGCAGTAATGATACTGTGCGCCTGCCTCATTTCCAGTTTCACCATCAATTATGCCATGTGTTTCATCCAGTTGGTGCTACCCTCCCAGTGTTAATTATAACCTACAAGACTGTTACAGTTAATTTTATGGCAAGCATATTGTCTCTTCAAGGCTCCAGAGCAGCTCATAAATTATCTTGAAGGTAAAATGTAACTTGGGGAACTAGTTATGAAAATTCCATCCATCTCGCTTAGGAGCTGCAGCTGCTGCTGTCAGCTGCCTTGCTGCTGCATTGTGAAGGAATTATGGTGGGTCAAGTTTAAGAGGGTAGGCCCAGGCTGTCACTGAGGAGAAAGGCTGTCCTGGCCCTGTCAGACAAGTACCTTCTGCCAATCCCTGGTGGCTTCACTTTGCAGGCAGGAAGAGGCAGGCAGCGCAGGTGGATGGTCCCCAAGCTGTCTGTAGTCATTACTTTACAGAAACTTGTTGTAGGTAGGCAGGTCCGGAGACCTTGCCTCTTCTCTGTTGTCATGATGTTAGGCATCATCTGCAAAGTGTGGGAGAGATAACTCTATAACTAACTCTGGGCTTAGTCCAGGAGACTGTGCGGACAGAGAAGCAGGAGTTTTAGTGGCAGCACCTCCCAGCAGCCCCATCCTGGGGCTCTGTGATTTCTGTTTTGCGAAAAAAAAAAAAAAGCCCTTGGCTGGAATGAGCATTTTATTTGTGGTTGTTATTTTTTGTATAATCTGATAAAGCGAGATTTCACTGTGAATGAATGTTCTCTAAAATTGCCTACTAAATAAATTAGCAGGTTATCTTATTGGGATAATAAACACACTCCTTTTCTGTTTCCTCACGCGAAGTATAAGCTTTACATTTCAGCCCTCGGGGCTTTAGCATTATTATTTTTAATGGCTGAACGCAAGTCTTTCATTTAGCTTGTTTGTATAGTTGCTGTAAATGATCTTTCTGCTGTTGCTTCTTCATTTGAAATTCTGCACGTTCTGCTCGCTTTAAAAGCTTTGAGGGGGCCTCTGAGAATTGGGAGCTGTGTTAAGCACAGCATCTTCTAGCAGCACTGCAAACAGGCTGTGGCAGACAAGTCAGAGGGTGTGTGAAGAAAGGCCGCCTGCTCGTGTAAATCTAAGCAGGAGTTTGAGGGAAGTGCCCCAGATAGTGTGGACTCGGGCGCCAGGCTGAGAGCCCTGCTCGCCAAGTGGAGCCCCCGAGCTGGTTTCTCTCCCTGTGTGCCTCTGAGCATTTTCTTGTGTGTTCACTCAAGGACTCGCCTTTGCAGCAGGGTGGCTGAGACCATTATATCTGGGTGGTGTAACTAGGAGAGCAAGACCGGGTAAGGGTACAGTCACACCCTGAGAAGCCCTGCAGGGCTTTCTCAAGGAAGTGTTCTTCCCAGTGCTTGAGGACAGGGACCTAAAACTTGAGTCTTTGTGAGTTTTCTAGTGAATTTCAGACCAGGGGATGCAAACTCAGGTGTCTAGAGGGCCTGGCATGATAACAAAGACAGTGAAGCCAGAGAGGTGGGACTCAGGTGGATGGGGAAGTTCACACCCTAACTGGAGTGGACAGCAGCCTGTGTCCGTGTTACTAGGCTGAAAACATTTAAATAGGGCTTTTAGATTGTGTGAACATGCTTCCCAAGCCTCCTGACTGTGTGGATGTTAGCAGTAATTTGAATATTTGCACCGATTATTCCAGTTAATCAATACATAGCTGAACTAGAGGGTGTGGCTAGGATTCTGATATAGATGGAAGTTTTCCCTGCTTTGGATGAACAGTCTTCTCAACCATCTCACACTTATTAAGAAGAGAGGCAGGGACCCTACCAGGAGACCAGGATGCAGTCTGAGTGTTGCCTTCTGTGACGTTGTAACATACTCTGTTGTACGTAGGTTCTTCCTTGAAGGAAATATTTCTGTTTCTTTTCAACCTTAAACTTGGCAGTTTTCATGTTTCCTTTTACAGTGACAGCATGTGAGATTTTTACCAAAGTGAATGAGCTGTCTAGGGTGCACATTGTCACTATAAAAAAGGTATCTGCAAAAATATTAGCAGTTTTGAATCTGGGGCAGGTTTTGATTCCTGGGAAAGAAGGACAGAGACTCCATTGCTGGTGATCGCTGTTTCTACTGCTGCATCCTGGAGTTTCTGCCTCATCTCCCTGTGCCACTGATAACTCTTTCATGGTGCAAAGATGTCATGTGGTCATAATAATCTGGTCGTCTCTCTGCTCCAGACTGATGACCACATGGAGGTGTGGGCTGGGGAGTTGTTTAAAACGTGTGGGTTTGATCTTCTGGAGCAAAGGAAAATATAAAAACTTTTTCTTTCCTTTAATAAAAAAGAAAAGGTAAGCCTAAACCTTGGCTGCCTCTAAAGTCAGCTGTTACGCATGCGTGGTTAGATTTCACTGTAAATATTTCATAAGGGTGATTAGAATGGAGCCAGGTTGACATCACAGCCCTAACTGTACCAAAGGAACCATTTCACTAAAATAAGCCAGCATTTCTAAAGGAACATGAATTTCTAATGTAAAGTTAACATCAGGTCAGAAAACCCTCTGGAAGAAATGTCTGTATCAATGTTTATAATCTCTACATTTATGGATTTGCAGTTTGTGCAAAAAACTCCCAGGGAGACTTTATTTTGGTTAAATAAGACTAGCTTGTGAAATAGTCTGGATATCCAAATCCATCCTAGCCCAGTGTCTTGGCAGCCTTTTATATAAATTATGTCTTTTCCAAAATGTGTGTATTTGAATAAGGAAGAGGAAAATTAAGTGGCAAACTCTGTCTCTGGTTGCCATAAACTGACTGGGTACTCAAAGCAGAAAGCAAGGACTGACAGTTTGTTCATTCTTTGAGCAAATTACAGAGCTTTCATTTATTGATTGGTTTTATGGATGCATAGAGGGTCACAGTGAAGAACAAAATGTTTACCTATTTTCAATTTCCGTTTTTCCCCTTTTCTGAATGAATGTTTATTGAAAGCATGAATTTTTTTTTTTCTATGTCGCAAAATATGTATGAGGTTTAGAGGCTTTGGGCAGAAAAAAAAAAAAAAATGAAAGGATAGTCACATTTTGTAAAAACCTAATCCACTCTCACAGATGGCCCCGTTCAGGTGCTATTTTAATTATGAGGTAAAGAACAGCCCCACACAGTAGGAAGTCGTCTTAATAAATGGAGACAGGCTTTTGTCTTCAAGCATCAAAAGCGTTGTTATGAGAAATTTAAATACTTTGTATTATCGGGGAGAGTCTCAAAATGACCAAGATACTTGGAGAAAGCAAAACGTTGGGCTCTTGTAAAGATCAAATGAATTCACAGGAGATGTTTTACAAGTGTGTAGCTTTGACTTTCTTTAATATTGGTCACTTTAGTGATGGGTTTTCCAGTAATAAATGTCTGCCATAGATCTGTTCATATGATCAGAGGGAAAATAAACAGAACAAATTGCAAATACATTTAAAAATTTTAATCCCAAATGGAAGTATTTCTTTATGGCACTTAAGCTCAAAGGGCTGCTTTGCCCTTCAAATGATAGAGTGCCCAGAAGAACTCATAATAATTCAAGTGCTGCTGTAGTGCGCAGCTTGCATTAATAACACACAAACAGAACAGTCTTCATATTAAATATTAGTAATATATTATAATAATGTTTTACTGTCTTTCCCTTAGTGGGGAATTATGAGGACCTCATGTTAGGACCTCAGTGTCCTGACATAGTTAATTATCCATGGATAATGGTTTTCAGCCATTGCTGTTCTGAGTGATGCAGCTTTGTTGTTGAGGCTTATTAAGTGTTTGCAGACTCAGGTGCAGTGCACCTATGTACTTTCCTACAGAAGCCAACAGCTGTGTTTTCTTTACCATATTATACATCACATAGAGAGTCTCATTTATTAGAACTGAGCTAATGATGCAAGTGGAAAACCTGTATGTCCTGGTCTATAGAGTGATAATATATTTGCTGTAGATGTGTTAGCGTGTTTTTTATAAGTAATTAATCTTTTCTTGTACCAAATGCATCACATGAAAATGGGTCAGCACAGGGGTCAAAATACATTTAGTCCTGTCTGCAGAGATTGGATGAGACCTCTGGATACAGTGTCTTTTTTTTTTTCTCTCTCTCTCTCCTGCAATCTAGCCACCAACACAATGCTCACATTACTAGGAACTTAAATGTTCATGAAAAGGAATTATTTTCAGTTCTTTAGCATAAACATAGGATTCAGACCTGAATATGTGCTAAGTGAAGTAAGCTTAGTGACAATCACCTGTGTTCAGTCTCTTGATAAGGCTGTGTATTGTCCACACAGACAGTGGTGGCAGTGGGGTTCTGTCAAACCGGAAACGTCTCTTTTTGTTCATGGGTAGACCCTTCTGAAACATGGCAGGGCCTCAGTCAGGTGCTCCGGAAGTGTAGGACCCACTCCACTGGTGGCACGTAGGATGATTTTGTAATACACTGAGGAATACCTCTTATTTTAAAACCTATATATTTTGCTTTAGATTAGAAAAGCATAATTAACACTTGGATTCATGGTTCTCAAATGAAATGGTTGAGGCCAAGACTAAAGTCAGTCTGAAAATTATTTTTTTTCAAGTTGCTTTAAAGAAAAATATTAGAAATAAAATAGTGCAGGTAGTTCATAGATATAACTAAAAATCTTGGCGATCATCATAGTGTAGAAAGACTGGCCTTAGAAATTGAAGGGATCACCAAACGTGTCTCAGTCATGATTATGCAACTGATGACACAGAAGATGAGGATTGATATCACACTTAATGTGATAAGATGATGATGTCATAATCAGTGATAGCAGCTACCTTGTATTGAATTTCCACTAGCTGCCAGGTACTGCTCCAAGTGTCTTTACCCAGATTTCCTTACTTATTCTTCATACCAATCCCATGAAGGAAGTGATGCTTTTCGTCTGATTTTACTGGTAAGGTAACTCCACCCCAGGGAAGTTACCCAAACTAACGCAAGTGAGTGGCCAAACCAGGGCTTGAGCATGGGGAGTGAGGCTCTAGTGTCTTCTCTTTATCATTGCATTTTTTTCTGCATCTCGATGGATTAAGAAATATTGCCTCTGTTCTCTAAAGAAGAAATATGAAATATGAAAACATGCAACACTGTGTATTTTATATATGTCATATTCTAGATATATATGCATATTCAACACACATATTGCTATATATGTTATATAAATAATTCATATATATTATTTACATGTAAAAGCATATATAATAATGCATTATGTTTTGTGAAGGCTCTAACTTGCACTTCTGATTGGGTCCTACTATTACTATACTGAGCCCTTGGCTTCCTTGGATAGCATCTGGGTGTATATTAGAACTTGAAATCCTTTATTTCAATTAAGGAGCAAAAGGGAGGGGAGTGGGGGAGGGAGAGAATGACCTTCTTCCAGTTGCCGCCTTAGAACCCTGCTCATATGAGCTGCTAGAGGAGACGTAATGCTATACAAGGAGCTATGGAGCAAAAGGCCTTTAGCAATTCCTCATCTTTCCATGTTTAGAAACGCATCACAATTATTTTTCTCATTTACTTTGAGTATATAAAAACAATATCTATTCTTGTCTGAAATTTTAAAGTAAAACTCTTTAGCAACTAACATGATCATATTTTCAGAAAGAAAAGACAGGGTTCACTGATGAAAATCAGGCTTGACTTCTGATAAATGCCCTGGACTGAATACACGAACACAGCCCAGAAGATCACGATATAGATGGAAAGTAGGCCTCCCAGGTTCTGGAGCAAGACCCGATGCACTTATTCGAAATTCTTCTGTGGTTCTGGGTTTATCTTGTTTTGAAGTCACAGAAAAATGTTCAAACAGGTAAGACTTCTCATCTGTCTTTCTCATGGGATATTTTTCTGAGCCAAAGAACTTAAGTTGTTTTTGGTGGCATTTATGACAATTTACATTTCACAAAGAAGCTTTACTTGGGTGGGATGTTAAGGTATATAGAGAAATGAGTAATAGAGCCACTTAGAAAACTCTTCTGAACTTCCAGGCCAGCTTCCCCATGGACCAAGAGTCATCATGAACAGTTACTTTGAGAATTGTGAAGTGCTCAAAAAGAAAAATTCCAAAACAAAACGGGTTGAAACAAAATTTATGCTTTTATTATTTCAACTGGAAGCCAGGGGCTAAAGCGCATGTCTTGTATCATTGTAATCTACGACCATTAAATTTGCTAACAGGACTTAACTGATCAGGATCTGGGTCTGCAGCCTCTCCTCCAGTCTAATCAGAACAAGAAGCATTTGATTCTTCAGGGTAAACGCTGTCGATCTTTTTTTTTTTTCTTTTTTTTTTTTTTTTTTTTATTGTCCTGCTCCACCATTTTATTTCTGGCAGCTGAAATGAAACAGAAAGCTGATATTTGGAGCCACTGGAATTGCAGGCCTTGTAATTTAGAAATATCCATTTTATCCCATGTAATTTCTTCCCTAAGATTCCTCAGTCTAAATCTGATACAGGTAGGAGCCAAGACAAACAGTAACCATTTATAGTCACCCAGACCAGTTTGAATTTCACTCTAATGTAAAGCAAAGAGAGTTTTTGGCTTCATTTCAGGTGTGTAACAGGGGTAGAAAATGCATTTAAAATTTAGCAGCAAATGTTACCATATGTTTCCATAACAACTGCAAACTTTTATGTTAGAAAAGCAGGAATATAAACACGTAGGAATCTTGGAACAGTAAACTATTAATTTACCAAATATAAAAAATCCAGCATGAAGGGCCTTTTATAGCCACAGAAGCCATGAGGGGGCCCAGTATCCTGTGAATTTCTCCATTATGTGGCAGAAAATGCTGTTGGTTAGTTTAAATGAGCAAATCTTTTAAAATTATAGGTACAGTGTCAATTCTCCACAGTGCATTTTTCTGAAACAATGTGTGGCGGTGCCAGCTATGGCTGATTTCTTTTACCCGATTGAACTAGTAAAGTCCCCTTTACTAGCTGCCCCCAATGCGTATCTGTAAATAACTGCTTTTTTTTCTTTCCCCCGTCGCTTCAAACCTAGTAATGAAGGTTGGGGTTGCGCAGAAAGTACAATGCCCAGGAGCTGGCTCTAATGTTTGTCAAGGAATAGGTGTGCATAGATTGTTCGTATATGTGGAAAGGTCCACATTTTTCTTTCTGACCCATTTTGGAATATAAGAGACAAGAGCAAAAGGGGGAGATGGATTTACTTAACCACATCTTAAGAATGAAGAGTTGGTAAATAGAGTTGTTTGAATCACACCATCAAGGGGAATTCCACATTCTATGATTTTTCTTGGGGTCCAGAGAAATAATCTTCTTTTAAGGGATGTATTAGAAACATCACAATTGTTAGATGGGTCTTTCATTTAGGAAAATACTTGTTTTTTTAAACCTACGTCAGAGTATGCACAGGGTTTTGAATCTTTTGCTAGACCCCAAACAACATTCCCTTGTCATTTAGGTTAAGATGATGCACATTGACCAGCCCTGAAACTTGGGTTAATAACTATCATTAAACATACTGATCAATGAAGGTTAAAATCAAAGAGGAAAAAAATGGTCAAAGAGTGATAGGCTGCCCTAAAATTTAAGTATGGAACTCCAGAGAGAGGGCATGCATTCAGGAAGGGCCCTGGTATGGGTATAGGTTAGAGACAGGACACCATTATCAGAAGGTGGAAGGAATAAAGAGACTCGACTGTTTGAGCTGGAGCAGGGCGTTCAGTCTGGCCTCCCTGCAGCCTTCACCGTGGAGTGCAGACTGCTGAGTCACAGGAGATGCCGCAGGGGCGTTGGTTTAAAGCAAGGTTCATAGTGCTAGCAGGCCAAAGAGAAGCTGTAGATGTTGAAGGAGCCCATTTGTATCTGCAAAAACTTGGCAAAGCAGGAGTGAGAAGGAGAGGCATGATTGAGGGTAGAAGAGATGCTTTGCAAAGACTCGATTCATTCCTGATCCTTCTGGGCCTCTTTTTAGGACAGAAGCCTAATTTTAATCAGGTTGTCACCTTCTCTAAGCTGGTTAGAGAATTTTCCTGTTTCTCTCAGTGTTTGACCAGTTCTAAGATGTTTTATACTATAAAGCATCTCATAAAACACTAGTGAGATTGGAGTATGGCATTATTTTTATGGGTCCTTAATTTGTGTCTAACTCTCCAATAGAATGAAGATTGATGGTTAAGAAGGAAAAAATAGGGGGCCTTCATTTATTCAGCAAATAATGTATTGAACACACTGCCTGCCTGGCACTGGAGATATAAAAGTGAACAAAAAACACAGCCTGTTTCTTAACACTGGTGGGGCTCATAGCCTATTGACATGAGACAGACTAAGAACAGGTAAACAAATAAATAAGGAAATGTCAGATCATAAGTACTCTGGAGAAAAGGAAACAGGTGGGCAATTGGGGAGGCGCATGGAGCTTTTATAGTGACTTGAGGGAAGTCTCGCTTGAGCTGGCTAAGAAGGGGCCAACTAACATGACTGGAACACAGTGACTGAAGGGACAAGTTAGTGTGATGAGTTTGAAGAGTCAGGAGGGGTCGGATCATAGGGTCAAGTTCTCATTCCATCATGGTGTTTCTGACTCAGAATACAAATGAATTCAAATTCCTTTTATAGAGTGTTTTCAGAGTTCCCATGATGTGTCCATTGGTCTTCTAATCCAGATTTTAGTGAGGTTGTCAGAAAACAGACACAGTTGATTGTGAGGTAAGTGCTATAGTGGTTGACAAAATTTCAACCCAATTCAATTAAACATGTTAGAAGATAATCAAAACCTTAAAAATGACTAACCGCTGAATAAAAATATGACTTCTGAATATCCCAGTGATTCTCTCCCTTGCCCCCTTCTTTCCCTCTCTTACTCTCACCCTCTCTTGCTGCTGATGTGCTAAAGTATCAAAAGAAAAGGTTATCTTGTGTTTGTTTTTAGGGAAATGAAGAAGAAAAAGGACCCCAGGGAGACTGTGGTCTATTATGAAGTTAGTCTTTGGGAGAAAATCTTCTCAAGTAGAATAGGCAGTGCCAGCTACTGAGTGGCAAGAAAAGCAGACCTAGTCCCTGGGGAAAAGGAGAATTCATGGAAGAAGTAGATGCCAGGTGTGACCTTTAGAGCTGAAGAGGGCACCTGGGGTGGAGTAAGACCCTGAAGACACTGGGTTGTAGAGCACACCATCACAAGTGTTATTCCCAGGAGAGAAGCAGAAATGTCATCAGAGAAGACATGGAGCAGCCATGAAGGACCAACGTTTTCCTTTGTGGTCTTAGAATCTCTTTACAATCTTATTTAGATTTTGTTTCTGTGCTCTTTAGATGTTTGCTTCAGAGGACCTTAACTTAGGTTACCTTTTGAGGGATGGCTCTCGTTGCGGATAGGTCATCTTTAAGGTGACCTTTTTTAAACTGAGGCCATGTCCGGATAAAAAATTTCTTCCCCCCCTGACTTCAGCTGGGCTGGCATTTCTGACAGACGTGTAAACAGATGCAAGCGTTGTTGCTAATGACAGGTGATTATAAGAGGCATGGAGGCCAAGGTAATTAAACCACAATTTGACAGGAACATTTGGCAATGTAATATTTCAGCATTAGAAATATCTTTGCAACATGATTTTCCCCACTTGGCTTAGTGAATGTAATTCATTTTTATTCTTCAGAGTGTGGTACTTTGAGGTCCACAACTGTCCTTTCTGAATTCCTTCATGGTTCATGGTAGAATTCTAGAAAAAATAGTTTCCATTAAACTGTGTGGGCATGTACGACTGTGTTGGAGTCTAAGCCTATCCAGGATCTGCTCCAGCGTGGTAGTGGGAATAATGGGGTCTGCGGCCCTATTGTTCAGATCGTATTTGACATATTACTGTGTCCATTCTGGTAGCGATCATGCCTTTGGAGAGAAACATGAGTTATTTTTTATTCCACTGTAATTTCAGCTTCTCTTCCTGCTGCATGAATTTTCCAGATGTTGTTCCCACGGGTCACAATTTAGCTAGTTCAGTTCCCCGGCCTCTTCAGTTCCCACTGCGGGACTAGGGAAACAGCCTCAAATCTCAGCAACCTGTTGTTACAAGAAATAATAGTAGAAATGTTCATCAAAGTATAGAATTTGTTCTTCTACTTAATTAGTTTTGAATGTAATATTTTATAAATACTACATTCTTTTTGATGTTCAGATGATTAGCGATGTCTTTAGACTGAGACTGTCTCTTGCTAACCGCTCCTGGTGGCTCGCTTCTGATTGTGTTTGGGGGAATCGTGTCTTCTACTTGGTAAATAGCAGACCTGCACCCTTAATATTTGTAGTTCTGACTATTGGACTAGCTATATGAGTCGGATGTTTTTTTAATAGTAAATGTAGTAGCATGTTTTCTTCTAATAAAATAACAGCTAACAATTACTGTTTATTATGGGCCTGGCACTTGTCTAAATGGGACCTTTTCCCAGGCAAGGTTAGTTCATTCCTTGGCTGCAAAATCAGCTTTTTAATGCTCTTGGTATAGTATATAACTGGCTATTTTAAGAGCTCAGTGAAGCAGGCCATTCAGAGAAGACCAGCTACTGGCAGGAGAGCCGTTTCTTTTCCTCTGTCGATTTTTATTTTCTCCAGGGAGGGGCAGAGAAGGAGATGAGCTTGTGAATGCAGTTTGGTTTACGCCAGAGCAGTGTAAAGAGATTGTGACTCTGTGGGGTTGCTCCCTCCAGCGTGGAAAGCTCGAGGCCAGCTTTTACATTCTGCTTTAGGCTGCAGTCAGTTTCTGAGCAGAGGCTTTTTTAAAGCTTTGTCAGATAGGTTAAAAGGTGTCCCACCTCTGGTGTATTAAAAAAGAGAGAGAGAGATTAAACTCACTAAGCCTGCCATGTTCCCTGTAAAATATCAAGTCAAAATGATTTTTAAATCCAAAGTTACCAGGCTTAGGGGGTGTGACCTTTAGTGAAAGCAACCTTGGAACTGAGGAGGAAAGATCTGTGCAAAAGACAATTGGCCCACAGGCTGGTGGCCTCAGGAAAGCTGCTGAAGCCTGAGTGAACTGTCTTGTTTCTCTGCCTTCCAGCCAGCAGAGCACTCCCCCCAAATAAATGCCCCGCCTGACTCCTAAGCTTCTGGATTCCTCACAGAGTTCCAGGTAACCATCTTTTCAAGAGGCCTGCTTAACGCAAAGCCTGGCCTGAGTTCCAGGGGTTACAGAGATCAATAAAGCACGGTCTCTGTCCTCAGGAGGCTTAAATCAGATGAATTTACTGCTGATAATAACTCTTACTGAAGCATGCAAGTGCCTGAATGCATTGTTAACTCATATAACGTTAAGTAAAAATAACACTAGCTTGTCCTAGTGAGCACTTCATAGGCCCTTTTAAAGTGCCATTTGTTTTCGTTTCTTTTTAAATAAAGGTGCAGTCAGGAATGAAGGCGAGCAGAGGCAGGCAGACGGAAAGAAAGAGACAGAAGAGCATTTTATTCATTTCATTTAGTTGCTCATCTTCCGCTGGTCCAGGTACATGAACTGTACCCAAACCCTACTCTACCAGGGCGCACCTTAAAGTACTTGATGTGAATTAACTCTTACAACCATGTGTATTTTTTATTTTTGCTAACTCTTAACAGGAAAACCAAGGCCAAACTCGGGTAAGTAAATTTCCCCAGCGCTTGGGGCTAAGAGGCTGGAGCTGGGAATCGCAAGCAGGAAATCTGGTAGCCAAGCCTCGGCCCAGTGCCCGTGTCACAGTCCACTGTCTTCAGTGTCAGGGGCCCTGGACAGCACAGAAGACAGCCCCTTCCCCTGTGAGATGGAGAGTTTGTCTTTCTAAAGAATTCTCAGGTGATGCTAATGCTGACAGCTCTATGCCAAGTAGAAAAGAACAGTGGAAACCAGTCACTTAAAAGCCAAGAGAAATGAGCTATCAGATTGCCAGCGTCCACAGTGTTGCAGGAATATCCATAGCAATAGCAGCAGTAATGCTTTTATTATTATATTGACATGATAACTGGCGTTCATTGAAGGTTGCTCTGTGCTGGGCACAGGTTTGTAGCCCTGTAACCATGGTAACTGAACTCTCTGATTTAATCTTCACAACCTCAGGAGGTAGCCACTGCTCTTAGCCCTGTTTTACTGCTGGGGAAACTGGGACACATTGTACAAACTAGCCGAAAGACTAGAATGAGGATTTAAACTAGCCCAGGGTAAACGCAAACCCTTTGCCATCGAGAGGTGAGTCGGACCACGGCCCAACTGCGGGCGTCTGTGAGCCTGACCCTAACGAGGTACAGGTCCCCTCCCACGTGGAAGGGAAGTGCGCAGAGCCCCAGGGACAAAGAAGTGTGAGATGTAATAGAGACCATGAGACTTCTGTGTAAACTACCTGACAAGAAATGAGGGTTGGTAAGGCTGGAAAAGTAGGGCTTGGTGGCGCTCAGGAGTGCACATGGAGTGCACATGAGCGCAGGTCAGGGCTGCGCTGTTTGTTCAGAGCTCATCTCGAGACTTCCATGCAGAACGATGGAGTCGTCCTCAGTTAAGATGCTGCCAGGCCTTCTCTTGTCTGCTTTTCATGGTTTGAGAGTGTCAGAATGTGTTCAGAGAAGACTTTGATTTCCAAAGCTAGCGACCCTGTGACGGTGACTTGTGCCCTGGCAGGGCAGAACTGAGTTTTGTACACAGGCCACATCAAAAACAAGTGTGGATGTGCGTGCTGCGCGTCTGTGAGTGTCTGAGCGGGAAGCCATGGCACGCACTTAGCAAATGCTCGCCGCGGCACTGGTGCAGTGGTACCGTTGGAGCTGCCAACTTGTTTTATTTCTGATATTGCCTGGCAGCCCCCGAAGGAGGAAAAGGAGGAATTTTTATCTCCCATTTACTAGACTTTCATTATATTGTGCTTACAGACACAGTGTCAGCACATAAAATGTTAAACATCACTGGTCTGAAAGAGACTCCCATTGTCTTACCTCTGGTGCTGGGGGAGCCTTGCTAGCCTTGCCGTAGTGCTGCTGTCAGTGTTATATGACATGAAGCATTTCTCAGTAATGACAGACATTGAATGTGAGTGACAGGAACTCTGACCGCAAGGAATGGGTTCAATTACCAGAGACGGGGGTTACCTGAGATAAAACCAAAGGACCCACTTGTGCTTGGGTTCGACTCCTTAACTTCCAGATCCAGAGCAGTGAAGACAAATGGCCGATTAACCAGCCTCTAACCCTCTTTTTCAGTGATAAACTTGTTTGGATTTCCCAGGTCGGGGGGGAAAAAAAAAAAAAAAAAAAAAAAACAGAAACCCAAACAACTATGGGTGGCGTGTTTCTAAAGGAAACAAGATCGAAAACAGTAGGGCTGGTGCTAGTCATTTTTGCCTCTTGCAAACAACAAAACTGAAAACCGTCGTTCTATCTTGGAACGGATCTAGGACACGGTGTCCAGAAATCAATACAAGATCAATGATTGCTCTCCTCACCCCACCTTTCTTCTGCTGCAGCAGCCACCGTGCTCCAGTTCACCTGTAGCCAACCTGACGCCAGTGTCAATGAGAGAGCCCGCCATCAGAGCTCTCCCTCTTTCTCTCCCTCCTGCAGGCAGCAGGCACAGCTTTCTGCTTGTTTATAGTCCACTGCTCATAGCCCCCAGATAGAGTTCTGGTGAGCAGCCCAATTAAACTGTCGCGGGCTGCCCTCACTTGACTAGCTCTGCAGAGTCATTTCGCCAACAGACATTCCTGACTATTAAAGCTAGTAGCAGCATGTCTCCAGAGCTGGAGATAAAATGAATGAAATTTGTTATTCTGGGCTGACACTTGATCCCAGCTGTTGAACTAATGCTGTTGCACCTGAAGTTTTTCTTTATGGTAATTGCTGTCTGTGTTATTATTTCATATACTAAATTGGAGAAAATTGCAACAGGTATTAAATTCTTTGGGCGAATTCATGGGCGTTCTATTGTGCATTCTTCAAGGTAGATTCCGACTTTGGTTCAAGGCTGGGAAGATGGATTGTGCTGGCCAGATGCACTGGCTTGGGTTTCGTATTCCAGTTTTAGGTCTGGTCAGGCATTTATCAGCTGTACCTAAAATCTCTTTTCAAATCTACTTTGCTGCTAATTTAGCCAGCTTACATTGGGACTAGCCCTGGGGGAATTCAGGTCTGATGACCACTATTTACACTCATCTGTTTGATCCATGACAGAGCTTGGTGCTATCATCAAGTCTCTTGCATTGCATATGCCTTAGTGAATGGACTTTGTGAATAAGCCTTCCCATGGGCACCTTTGGAATCTATAGCTCTCACTCGTAGTTCTTGAATTCCTCCAGTAATCCCACTGCAATAAGAACAAGTATGCTGAAGGTGTGATACCTCTCAACCTTCCAAATCTTCTGAATCACTGCCTCTCCAGGCCTCTTAATGTCCACGGCTCCTACTTTCTGTTAAACTCTCTCACCAGGTGAAGAGTTAAGTGAGATCATTTGTAGAATTTCCATCATTAAATATGAACCCGTCTCTGTTTCTGTAGTAGGTAGCACAGGGGACTATTTTATTCACGTCATTTACTTGTGTGCTTAGCTTATGGTCAGACCTGAGGGTGACGGTTCCAGACAGGACCCAGTGTGAGAATTCAGACCTGGTTAGTGGTAGAAGTACGGTGTGGGGGACAGTGACCCCAATGACATTGTCTGCATGGAGACCACACCTGTTCAACATAGCAGGGCTCTTTCAGTTCAGGGATATACTCAAATGATTGAATTCAACTGCTTTGTCATTAGCCCCGCTAGCTATGGGTAGACTATACCCCGTATTTTGATTAGGGGCAACTATGGCGAAGTTGAATCTTAAAGGAGATGAAGATGGATAAAGGACTTTGCGATTAAGTTTACTTTATCGTACTAATGCCATACCCAGGAACAGTCTCTAGATTAACTCTTAGTTCTCCTTCCTAGGATACCTGGGAGGTCCACGAAACGCCTTCCCAGAGTCCTACTCGGGTGCTTTCCCTCCCAGCATAGACACTGTGCTTCCAATGCTAATGGCTAGTGTCAGATTACATATGATAGGATGGAGGGTTTGCACTGCAAGTTGAAGTCCACATAGTTAGTAGACTCATACTGATTCTATAGAGGTTCACTTCATTTCAGATATTCTTCAACTTTGTTTGAATAAGCTGTTCTGAAAACTCAAATCTGTTGAAATTGAATTGCTGCAATTTACAGTAAATTTCAACATGAGAAATACGTATTTTCTTTCTCCACTGAGAAAATAAAAATGTTAGTCATTCATTTATATATGAAATGTATGAAGTGTAGAACATGGTGTGAAAAATAGGGAGATTTACTTTCAGGTCTAATCAGAAAAACTGGTATTATCATCAAAACTAAACTAAGATTAATCTCAGTTGTATTTTCTTACATTACCAAATGTACTACACTTTTAGGTGTTTTTAAATAATATATTCACAGGCAAATATTGACTTGTTCCTAGAGATTCTTCAGATGCGCATTCATTCTTGTCTTTAGGCTCTTAGGACCTATCAATACACAATAATAATAATCAATACACAAGTGAAAGTCACGCTCTAACAACTGCACGTGTGCCTTTCAGGTCTAGAATCCATTAGTCTCCATATCTGTCTCTCTATCTTTGTAGCTTGAGCAATAAGCTCTTCTCTCTAAATGTCACCTTAACATATTTTTCTAGGTATTTTGAGTTACTCTTAGGGCCTAGGTTATCTGACTTGCCTTGTGTGTGAATTGCATGGAGGAAATCGTGGAGAACTCAGCAAATGAGCCTGTAGAAGAGCTTGTTTGGAAGCGTGTTTTGTAATGGCATGTATGAGTGAGAACCTGGAAGATTTCTGAGATGGAGGCAGCAGAGAGGAGGACTGAAATTTGGGCTCTGAAAAGACAAAATTAAAGAAAACAAAGCCACTTTTCTATGATACTAGGAATTTGGATACCTCTCGACAGGTCACTCAGCTAAAAAAATTTCTTAAGATAGCAAATATTTAGATGAGGTGAGTGTAGTACCAAAGAGAAAGAATGTCTGAAGGTTTATCCTGCAAATCCTGAAATAATTTGTTTCTTCCTCTCTGGTACACTCACTCACTTTAGAGTGGGACTTTGCATTAAGGGCAGGAGCTGTCATTCATTGGAACATTGTATCTCTTCACCGCAATTAGTTGAGTGAGATTATAGCCTCACTTTACCAGTGAAGAGACTAGGCCTCCAAAAGCTCAAGTCATGATCCCCACTTAACATTTAACTAATTTTGGAAGGTGGGACTGGAACTTGGGCCTGTTACTTCTAAAATCATGTCACCTCTTTTATCTGACAGAAGTTTGTTCTAGGTGACAATAATTGCTTTATCTTGCCAAGTTTTAAAACTTCAGCAGTAAGTTCAAGCAGACTGCTAAATCCCTCATAGTTGTCAACTCAATGCTGGGCCTGTGGTCACGGCTGAGAAAATGAAACCCTGCCTGGAAAATTATATTTCTTAAATTTTGTATTGAAGTCTGTTTTTCATAAGAGTGGCTTATTTAGAATTGATTGAGCCTCAGTCATGTAGATCACAGCAGGTCTTTATCAAGGTGGGGGAGGGAAGGTCCACAAACTTTTCCTGTGAAAGGCCAGATCGTAAATATTTTATGCTTTATGGGCCACACAGTCTCTGTCACAGCTGCTGTGCTCTGCTGTTAGAGTCCAAAAGCGGCATAACAATATGTAATTGAATAGAAGTGGTTGTGTATTAATAGTTTTATTTATTATAATAGGTAGCAAGACTTGGCCCATGGGCCATATTGGCTAGCCCTCGCCTAGACCATGATGAGGAAGGCTGTGTTGATGGGATTCAGAAACAGTAAATGCTTTCTTTTCTTTTCATTTATTAGTTGTTTACTAGTAGATTTCATTTATTAGTTGTTTATTAGTAGATTACTGATGAGAGCCATGTCCTCACAGCATAATCAGCATAATTTGAAACCCATTTCATTGACTAGAGTTTTAAAGTTGGTTATTTTTGTTTGTTTTTAATTCTTATTTAAGCTGGTTAAAATGTATCCATGTCTTTCCGTTAAATATCTTTGTTGCTTCCTAGACTTCAAATTGGAGTGATTTGTCCCCAAAGGATGATTGGTATCACTTCTCAAGATATACTTTGAATATACTCTGTTTCTGTATTAGAAACATGATTGCAAATCTACATTATTTAACTTCCATAGAAAATAATGAATCACTGAAATGGCTGTTACTCAGCACTGCTAAGGAATACTGAATCCTTTTTTTTTTTTTAATTGTCCTGTCGCTTAGCATCTGCTCAGAGGATCAAATAATTAATATGAACTAGCATTAATAGGAAATTAACTTTAGATCTCCATAAGGAGGAATTAGATTATTATTTCTACTTAAATCATGCTGACCTCAGATTACATTATAATGAAACTTTTTTCACTAAGCATTTTCTTACAGGTAAAAGGAAACACCCATGAATAAATAAACAAACAAATAAAAACCATCAACAAACTAGTTTGTGAGTCCCTGACTCATTCACCCCAATAAATATACTCGTTTCCTTGTTGTTACTCCCTTCCTGTAGTAATGGCCCCGTCTATAAAATATCCTGTCAGGTTGTCGCCATATAGTAAGGATTAGCGGCATCAACTTCTTTTACAAAGACGGAATTTGGATTAGTGGTAGCAGTAGTATTACTTAGCTGGCGGCTTACTTGGGTAGTTAGGTTTTCTCTTTAAAAGTCCTGCAAAAAAGGTCCTCAGTTGTTGTGTTCTCACCTTTGCCTTCCAAGGGCAGCTGTATTGGAGAGGAGGGGAAAGTACTAGGAATTACCTTCTCAGCCCCTCAACTTCCTTGCTACCTACCTCAAGTGCATGCTTCCTGAGTCTTAGTCTTACTGTTAAGTAAGGTGCTGTGTGTTCTTGATTTACCTAACACTATCTGTAAAACGCTTTCTCTCATTCTTGCTTTCCTGTGTGTCTTCGAACAATGACACAGGGCAGTGGGGAAAGTATGAATTTTGTTCTCCCAAACCCTGTTTTCTTGGGTGAGCCATTTTACATTCACTGCCCTTCAGATTCCTTTCGTATTAAAATCTTCAAACTTAATGACAAATATATGTTTGGGAGCTGTGTAAATTGTACTTATCACGTATGAGTTATTTTTATTGTTTAACCAGCTATCTGGCCCTGCCTTGTTCAGGAGAATCCTCTGCCATCATTAAAATAGCTAAATCCATTGGCTTGTTCATCTTGGAGCATAATACATGGAGTTGCTGTGTGAAAAGCCGATTAATAGCCAATCAGCTCAGGTTGCTCTATGGCAGAGTGCAGGGGAGGGAGGACTGGTCCCGTTGTGTTGGTGCCCCCAGAAACCCAGTTTCACTACTGCAATTATGAGTAACATTGCAAGTGCCTGCCTTTGTCACTCCTGGTTTAGGGCTCATATTTGAAACTACTGTTCGTTTTCTCAGCCTTCATTGTAACACCTAGGGCGCTCTTTCAAAATCTTTGTGGATCTTGGCTTCTGTGGCTTTAGTGCCTAACAAAGTGCCCTAACATGACTTCTGTGTGCGCCATTCGCTGGTGTCCTTAGAGTTGGCCCTGATCAAGAATAGCCTTTAAGTTTGGTGACCGTCTTTGTTGTCATTTATATTCCATATAGTCACATGTAGAAAGAAACTTAATTTTATGTATGTTGATATGAGGGACAGGCCGAAGTGTATGGAAGCCTCTACTGCCTTCTGCCCATGTCAGATGAACTAAACCTTCCCCAGAAAGCCAGCCAGGAAAGCATATGATACCATTTGCAATGGTAGAATGTCGCATGCTATTCTTCTGCAATTATAATGGCCTGATCCGTGTGGGTTGGGTGAGTCTTGCTTACCAATCAGTAATCTACTGATTCTCAGTATCAGCAGCCCGTCTTGAGGAGCAGCAGTACTTGGCTGGATGAGTAAAGCTTTGATTTCATTGTAATAAGGATAGCTTTGTGAAAATTCTGCTGCTCGGTGGTGCCTGAGGATTCTGAGAAGAGCAGCTTTTTCTTTTCCCCCTTTTTATTCCTTGTTTTGCGTGGTGAGGATGAATTGTTTCTCTCTCTTCCATCCCCTAGGTTACTATTTATGCTCTCCCTTGATCTCCTGCTTGTCCCTTTATTTCTCCACATTGTGAAAGTTCCTTTCTGTGTGACCAGGAGTCTGTTTAGCAGACCATATTGTGAGTGAAGGGCCAGCGTTTGTTGCCTGGTTTTGGCAATGCTGGGCAGTCAGCTGGGATGTAATTAAGACTCTGAGAACAGGCTGTCTTCTCCACGGGAAGGGCATGTTAGATGGTGCTGGGATTTGGGGCTGTCAGTTTGGCCAAGGCTGGAGACAGAGAGCGAGGGACAGAGATATTTCCTTTCATTTATAATCCCTTTATGTACAGTGTATGCACTTGGCGAAGTTTACATATAACCTAGTGGCTAGAGCTTACAAGCCAACGCGGTGAAATTAGCATATGTTACATGTATATTTTAGTGATATTTTAAAGCAAGTGCGTATTTCCGAAGTGAATTATGCATGGATGACAGCGATCGGGCTGTGTTGCACTGGGTGTCAAATCCCACAACTTTTTGTCGAGACCGTGAATTTTACACCAAAAAGGCAGAAAGACTAAACGAAGTAAAACAGTTTTAATTTTTAACAGTTTGGTTCGGCCCAAGGAGCCAGGCTGTGACAGATATAACTGACATTTGAATAATTGGATTAATTTAGAGAAGGGCAAATCCGGTTTTGACGGTTGTGCTGGAGTGGATGTCTTTTTTTTTTTTTTTTTTTTCCTGAAGGAATGGACTTGTGTGGCTTAGATACACACTTTAGTGATGCCAAGCAAAGCTTCCAAGAACGCCATAAATTTCTCTAATTGACATTTAGTTCGTTTGTTTTAGTATGTGCATGTGTGTGTTCACATGGTATTGTGCATTCTTTATGTGTTATATGTAAGAAATCCACAGCAGCTCTACCAGTGACGTAGATTCATACATGTATATAAATACACATGCACTTGTATTTATACATATATACATGTGTATATGTACAGACATGTGTGTATGTATGTGTGTATATATACATATTGCATAGACTGCCACATTATATGTGCTCCTAGGATCTTTGGAAGTAGGATTTGAGGAAAATGTATGCCGTTTCATAGAAAACCTGCAGGCAAGGAGGCTCGCCGGGACAGTGGCAGGCTCTTTTCCACCCCCTGTCCCTGTGTTATAAAATATCACAACGCAGCAGAAGAGAAGCCTGATTTGGCGTCTGGGGTATCAGGAGCCACATTCCACATGGTTAAGACCTCAACCCTAAATTCCTTCAGATTTTTGTGGCTCTTTAAGCCTCTTGTATGAAGATAATCTCAGCAACTCGAAACCAAGTACAGCACTCTCATCCCCTCCTCCTCCAGAGGTTCAGTTAATGAAATGCGCCCTCTGCAATCAGCACGCCAAGCCTCGAGCTGGGGCCGCAGTCTTGAACTGTGTCTCTGGGCTGGCTCTGAGAGCCTTTTCCCCAGCAGGACATTAATAGACACTAACACTCGGGCAAGAAGTGTTGATGTGTGGTTTATGGCGTTAGCACCCCGTTAGGCAGGTATAACACATGCTGCAGGAATCTTGTACCAACACATGTGTGTGTTGAGTCAGATTAATGAGAACCATAAAAGGAGGGACGGTCCAGTCTCCTGTCCTCTGCTCACCCGGTGAACTTGGGGCTCCCCGGGTTGGGAAGGTCCTGGTTGGAGGTTTTCAATATTAGTATAAAGAGGGTGTCTGAGGGTTTTGTTTTGCTCTGTTGTTATGCGCTCCTGGAGCCCAGAGTGTTAGTCAGTACTTCACATTAAAACTCCTTTTCATCTAGTGCCATTCGGGCTGGGAGGGAAGGAAACTTTCACGGTACTCACAACACTATCCACGTCTCCCCCACAGCAGACCCCCCAGTTTCACCCGGCAGTTCTCCAAGTATTTCTGAGTGGTTCTGAGACACTTTCTGGTTTACTTTGTAAGTGGGGCAATGAAGCGTTCTCGTCTCTCGACTGGCTCTCCTTAGAGGATTCTCAAAGCCTTTTAAAATTGTGTGTTTTTCTGGGGCAGCCTTGAAAGTCCCAGGAGTGAAGTTGCCATCTGTCCTTTATATTAAAAGAATCTTCTGTATTGTATACCTGATGTGCTTGTCCCAGAGATAGATGTTGTTAATTAAAGGACAGCATTTGTCCTTTATCTGAGATAAATCTTCTCTCATCTCAAGAACAGTGTTTCAAGCTTTAGGAAACGGTTCAGGACATCCTGCCCAGCGTCCTGGTGTTTGCGGAAGGTCCCTGGGTCCGTTTCAGGCCCACAGCTTTCCCCGATCAGACATGTAGAGTAAGAAAGTCCTTCTGTGCGGGGAGGGCTTGTTATCTGGCAAATTTATCTACCGAGATGAGAGCCTTTTGTAGAGGCTTATGTGAATGAGTGTGACATATCACACTAAGGGTGGTTCGTGACCTTGCGGACACCGACAAACAGCAGGTGCCAGACACCGGCGTCACGTGGTGTCTCTGTGCAGTGGTTGGGGCTCACCCAGACCCTCCAGTGCCCCTCTACGCTTAGCTGCTGCAGTCTCTTTTTCTCGCCCCTCTGCCCCTGGGAAAAGAAAAATGCAAACATCCGTCTGCAGCAAAAAGAGCCAGAGTTCTGCCAGATGGTAGCTAGAATAGATACAGGGAGAAAGGAAGCATCTTCCTTAACCTGCTGGATCTCTCTTTCAAGAAGCTCAGAAAAGAATTTGGATTTGTAACGTGGTCGAGGGAACAGTTCGGGACAGGGTGAAAGCAGCGAGGGCCCTGTGGCTAGGAACTGCTGTCTGAAAGTGTGTTTCCAGCTTGGGAACTAACTTCGAGATGAAAAAGAGTCAGCTGCACCCACAGAGACTATTGACTGAGGAGCATGTCTGGGGCGGAGGAGGTGAAATGGGCCCAACTTTCCTTAGTTGGAAAGTCCCTGGACTCAACCTGTGCTTTGGGGAGGAGAGTAGGGGATTACACTATGATTTTCTGGTGATGTTTTAATATGCAGTAATTCGGCTTCAAAGGGGGATTCAAATTAGGTTTAATTGTCATCTGTTTTTTTTTTTTTCTTCAATCTTGCAGACCGGCTATCAGACAAGCATAAAGAGAGGAAAGCAGGTTTGGGTGGAAAGATAAAAGGAGTCAGTTGCGCAGCCACGACCAACAGGCCAGCACTTCCACTGTCTGCAGGGTCAGGCACTTCTTAACTCCAATCGGCTCTTATCTCGTGGGGCTGCGGAAAGCCCTCAGATGTTCAGTGGAAGCTGTGGATGTGAAACTTCTTGTGTTTACAATGTTGGCAGATAATCCACTGCTTTAAAATAGTGCAGACCAGATAAATCTTATCGTAGTAAGATGTTCTTTATGGACTGCTAGTTTGCACACGCTGGTAGAAGTAATACGGTAACATTATCAAAGTGGGGACACGCTGCATTATAAACTAACACGGTGGAAATATTTTTTAAAAATAGAAGGAAGCTCATTCTCCAACAAGAATTAGGATTTTGGAGCATTTTCTTTTGGGTCTTTGACTGCATACGTATTTTATATGAATGTTTTAAAGTAGGTGTAATCGTTGGAGCCTGTGCTTTTTTACTCACGTAGAGACATTTTCCTTACTTAATTTATGATGGCTACAGGATATTCCATCAGTGAAGTGCATTGCAATATGCCATATCATTTCCCTGTTCTTGGATATTTACATGTTGGTGATTTGAGACCACTAAAAGTAGTGTTGCAATTACATATTTGTTCATATTTTTCCCTACTTTGGATTATTTCCTTAGCATCTGAAAGGAGGATTACTATATTATAAGATGTGAATGTTAGGTTTGTGTACATATTGCCAAGTGGCTTTCCAAAATTATTATACCAATGTATATTATAATCTTCAAAACATGAGTATATAATTTTTTAATATATTCTTGCCAGCATTACTGTATTTTAGATATTCCCCTCCTCCAGATTGGTAAGTAAGACCTGAACTTCATTACTGTAGTTTACATGTGCATTTGAGATTTTCCCATCAATCTGTTGACTTAATTGTATTTGTTCTTACAACATCTATATTTTCTGAGGCTAAGTTTGTTAAGGTTTTGTTTGCTTTCTATGTGTGTGTGTCTGTGTGTGTGCATTTAAAAAGTTCTTCCTGTTAACAATTGATAAGTAGCTTGGGAAGAGCCTCCTTGGCAAGGCCTCTCTCCGGGGGACCCCCTAGCTCAGCTTTGCTCCAGCTGCTACTTTTAACTGCATTAACTTGGAGTCGAGCCAGGGCCCAGGCAAGATCCCCTTCCTGAAGAGAGGCTCTTGTGTGTCTGGTAAACCACAAGCTCAGGGCTGTATCTGCCAGTACGTTTTGGCAGAGCCAGCTAATAAAATCCCATTCGCACTGTTCTATGAAAGGCAGTCACAAATCTGAATGATGAGTACCTGATGCCATTTCTGGCTAACGGCTAATCTCCATGTCTCATGTCTTAGATGGTTTTTGTCCATTGTGTCCTCTCTTCCTCCTTCACCACTCTGGTGCTTGTTCTAACTACAAATGTTATATCATCTGAATTTCTTGTGTCATGGTCTAATGGAAAGGACCTTAAACCAGTAATATGGAGACAAGGAGTTCTCTTATTGGCTCTGTTCTTTGTTTAATAATAGCTTTAACTAAAACATGTTCTGAGTGCTTATAGACCTGTAGCATTCTCCATGTTTTACTGAATCTTCACAACAATCCTGAGTTGGAATTACCATGTAGATGAGGAAACTAAGTCCAGATATGTGAATGCCTAACCAATATCATACTTCATATTTCTGAACTAGTGTGTGTTATTTCTCAAGTTATTTCCTAGTTTGCTCAACTGCAAAATGGAGCTGCTTCTCACCTCATAGCAATGGATTGCGTGGAATGAAAATAATGGCATGTATATATTAATGCCGCTTTAAGTATTGAAATCCAGGATATGTAGCAAATTGTAGTTATTGACTAGTTTCTGTCTCTGGCCCTCAGCTTTTTCATTCATAAAAAGCTGACTCTGAACCAGATTGTTTTCATTGGTTACTTTCAGCTATCACATTTCTTCATTGGCTACAGATTCAACACATGATGAGAAAAAGTCTATGTGGATCCCAGGGGCAGAACTTCACTCTTCGCTGGCATACATGGAAAGTAAAGAGAAAATTTCTTAGTGGGGTCTTAAAGTATAAAAGCAAGAATACACCTTATTTCTGTGTTTCCTCATACCTTACTCTCAGGTGACAACTTAATTAGCTGTGGTGGTTAATGGAGAAAGTAAGACACTGAGTGGACTCTGTACAGAAATGCATTCAGGCTTAATTTCATACATATCTTTGTTGCTATTGTTGTTTAATAGGGTTCAGGATCCCATATGGCACTTGGCCTCCTAAACAGAGATCATCAGCTCTAGACAAGAAGCAGGTGGCCTGGCACAGGGAGCAGAGGTTATTTTTGCTGCTGGACTCCTGCCATTTCAGAGTTTAAGAGTGGCAAGGCGACACCGCAGGGGGCTGACCCCAGATGCTCTCCCTTTGGTGGGGATAGAGCAACCCCACCTCCGCAGCAGGGAGTCAACTTGATCTAATCTAGGTCACAGTTATCCTCCCAGACAAGTCTCTGTCTAAACTCATTCCCACTTGCTACTTAATTGCTACTTCCAAATCTGATTCATTTGGGGTGAAGTAACAGCCTTAATGGTTCACCCATCCCAGGTATCTCTTTTGAAACCTGTGATGATAATATCTTGACATTTTCTTTTAGATCAGCCCATGGAAAGCAGGTTGAAAAAGCTTAGTTTGGAGGGTGGTGTTAGAGATCAGAAGTTTGGAGACTTCGATTTTACTTCTGGCTCACCCTCTCCCTCGGGTTCAGTTTACCTGTTAGTGATCTGAAGAGATTTGGACGAGGTCAGGAATTTCAAATTCAAATGCTGATGGAAGATAACAAAAATGAATGAGAAGGAAAGAAAAGAAAGAGAGGCAGTAACTGAAACAGAGTGTGCAGGGACTTTGAGGATGGGAGTGGAAATGTGCATCTTGAACAGGTGTGGTAACACAGGGATACATATTTTTCAAAACTCTGAGCTTCTGTTTAAGACTGAGATGTTTTACTCTATGTAGAGTGAGTGAGGTAAAGTGGTGGAGAAGTGGGGAGCGCAAAGAACTTAGTGATTTGCTTATCTACAGAATGTAGTCCCTGTGTTCTACATTTCTAAGAAAAGCCAGAAATCTAGATTATCATCATAACATCTCAGGAGACAGAGATTTGTGGACCCTTGTTGGTCAAATATAGCACCAGTTTGTGATCTCTGAGCTCGGCGTTTCTCAATTTTATCCTGGGGAGCTTTTCCACTCCAACATTGAATGATTCAGAACTTGGACACACACATACGTGTTAAACTTACCCATTCCTCAGTTTCCTCACTTATAAAACATTGATAATTCATGACTAATCTTATACAGGTCTGATGAACCTGTGTGATACCTTGGAGCAAGCCATTTGAAACAAGAATAAGTAGCATAGAAATAAAATCTGATCATTGCTACCTTTATTATTATAAAAAGTGATTTAAAGTTTTTGAATGGCTGATGTTCTGAGTCAAAACACTGAGCTTTTGAAAGATGCCTAATAAAAACGTCAAGCATTCGCCACAGGTAAGTTGCTTGCCTGCAGATGAACGTGCAGACTTTTCATTGTCCTTGAAGGAGAGTGATTCCATGGCGTGTGACAAAAAGAGAAGGTGTTTTGTTGGTGCAGCGACTCACATACGTTGCAGAAACTCTGGGAACTCAAGTCCAAGTTATGGCAGTAGCATATAAGGAAATGAAGTTGATGTTTTCTTACAGACTCCCTGTCACAGGCACTCACTGCCTGGGAGTCGGAATGCCCCAGACTTGTCACTGACATTTTGTGAACAAGCAGCAGCCTGTATTGGATGGTGATAAATGGATTATCTTAAATGTCATTCTGCACTGTTTTAGAGTTGCAGCGAGAGTTTTGATATTGAGTTGTTGGTTAGTATATTCTATACCAATCCTTTATGATGAAATAATCTCCTCAAGTTACATCCAAAAATGTCAAAGTTGCTTATTTCTTCAATCACCCATAGCAATGTTTCCATTACAAGATATGCAGAGAAGCTAGTGTTAATAATGTCAAACTATTTATGGAAATGTGTCCTAGGAATCCTTGCAAAGGATTGAGTTGTCTGTGGAGTTAATACCAGAGATTTGTTTTTATGTTTATATGTATTTTTATATTTCTAAATTGACTTCAACTGAGTATGTTTCACTTCAGTTTTTATAGAGAGCATAATTTAAAAATTGGTGGTAGTGGTATTTGAAAACCAACCCTAAAGCCAAACTAAATTTTTACATATAAATATGAAGATTTCATAAAAATATGAAGATTGACTTAATTTGGTTTCAAATATTGTAATTTTGTGTGTGTGTGATAGCTATGTCTTAAACATGTGGATGTTGAAATCCAGCAAATTTAAAGCATGATGTTTATTTAGAATAAAGTATAGCAAAGTTTTATTATTTTATGCTAATTTATCCACAGTTTTATTTTTATTATCTCTTGAAATTCCAGATTTAATGTACGCATTACTGTTAAACAGAGAATTTTTTTCATTTGCATAAATATTTGATCTGTTGGATTTATATGGAAATATGCACAAAGTAGATATTGAGAGCATGTCTTAAGTTTTACTTGACTAAGTTTTTAAAAATTTGTTTAAATATTGACTTTTATCCTTAAAGATAAGATCTTCCTAGACACAGATATTGATGTGATTTAACCTCTTCTGTGTAGGGACTCTTTCCAGCCCCTCTGTACTGACGGGGGCCGTCTTCCTCACTCTGCAGACCTTAGTAAAAGGCCTGCAATGTGTATTTTAAAACGTTAAAACAATATAAAGATAACATTAAGTTGAATCATCTAAAATTACTCTTTGTAGAGCAGAACAGTCATATTTGAAAATTATACACACCTTACCTTAACTGCTAATATTTCTATGTTTATTATATACCAGACATTCATTGATGTCTGTTAACTCATTTTCTGATTATAACCCTCCTATCAGTAGGTACCATTCTTACTCCAAATTACAGATGAAAAGACTGAGGTACCGTTTGATTTATGTAGTTTGGAAACTAGCAGCCTGCCTTCAGAATCTGGAGGTTTTCATTACTCCGAACTGCCTCTCTAGGAAAGCAAAATTCCTTTGATTTTCTCACCAAATATATTGCTTTTCCTTTCAAAAAGATAATTTAATCAGGTTGATGTGTATCTTTTCAGATGTGCTTCTTTCCCCCTTTCTTATCACAGGATAGTATAACCCACGTAGTTCTGCACTTGTGCTTATTCGCTGTAAACTAACTTAGGAAGCTGTTCATGTTAATACGTAGTTATCAGTTCCTTTGGCTACTACACCATAATCTGTAGAATGAAAGGTATCTCCTACTTTATTTAATTACCTTGCTATTAATGACATAGGACTTTTAATTTTTTCACCTTTTATTGATGTCACATACCATGTTGTAATAAATGCCTGTTTTGTGTCTTGGTGTACAGTATGTGGACTATTTCTGTATTGTAGATCCCAGGAAATTGTATGACTAGGTTAAAGTGTGTGTACATGTAACATTTTGTTAACTGTTAAATAGCTCTCTAAACGTGCTATGCCAATTCACATTCCTATCAGCTGTGTATGAGGAACTGATAGCAATTTATCATTTTTGCCATGTAGCAAAAATAAAATAATCAAGATTGGTATGTTGCTATCAGCTCTTCAACCACAGTTGATAGTATCTCGTGGTTTTTATTTCCCTTTTCCTGATTACAAGTGACTATATTCCACATTAATATTAAACATCTTAGTGTTTCTCCTCATATTACCTGTTTGTTTCTTTTATGCATTTTCTATTATCTTTCTTTTATTGATTTGTAATTCTTATGTGTTCTGGATATGCTGTTCTATTTTATATGTTATAAATATGTTCTCTGTTATTATTTAACTTTAAATTTTAAGTATATCTTTTATTTTAAAAACATTTTAATAGATTATTTTTCATATATTCTTGTCAAATATATTAATCTCTTTTGTTACAATTTTTCCATATTATATCTTTCTTAAGGCTCCCTTTCTTTTGAATATATTCACTTTTATTATGTTTCAGTGCTTTCATAGTTTTGCTTTTAATGTCTACTGTTTTAATCTACCTGAACTTCAACTCTTGCTGTAAGGTAGGGGTTAACCATTTTTTTTTTCCAAATAGGTAACCATTTGACACACCATTTATAGAATAAACCATTCTTGTCTCCATTAATTTGAAAAGATTCTTTTATCATTAAACTCCTATAAATATGCATCAGTTTCTGCAGTACCAATTTTACTTGATTTATATTTTTGCCAAATTAGCAAAATTGTATCGTTTAATATTGTTATTTTGTTAACCATTCTCTTTTTTTCTTCCAGATGAATTTTAGAATCAGATACACAGATTCCATTTCTAAAGTTTCTGTTAGCATTTTTATAATGAATGCAGTATTTATATAGATTTGTCTTAGAGAACTTAAAGAATTTCATCTTCCATAAATGATACATCCATTTATTTATGTCATCTTTTGTGTCCTGGAATTTTAAATTTTTCTTCCCATCTTCCTAAATGTATTTCCAGATAGTGTTCATTATGGTTATAGTAGAATTATAAGAGAGCATACACCTTTTATTGAAGTGTGACACTGCACCTTCATGAAACCAGCAATTACTCCTTTTCAGTTGGAAAGTATAAACTTTTCTTTCTCTTTATTCTTTTCTTTTTAAACTTATACTCTTACTTGCTCCTACTTTACATTAAAATTTTCCCTGGAAATAGGCTGTTTTGTAGCAGCAAACACTGGTTTGGGGAGGCTGTGCTGTGTTTTAGCAGGGGAGTCAGGATGGCTTGCTGCCATAGCGCCCCCTCCCCTGCCTGTGGCAGGTAATGTCATTGTCATCGTAATGCTTGATTTCCTCCTGAGCTCCTGTGTCGCCTTCTCAACACTGCATATCCAGCAGCTCCTAGCAGTTGATTGGCATTTACAGTTTAGGTGAAGCCTAGTTGCACTCCTCACTTTTCCAAAAATGACATTGATTGGAAACCAGGAGTCTTAAGTTTTTGGTCTCTGGCTTGCAGTGAAAAATCAAACTATTGCAATACTTAATCGTTATTTCCACAACTATACAATGACAAGATTAAACTGGAGGTCTCTATGGATATTCTGCTTTGAATCTTTTCTGATTCTGTTGACACCAGCTCCTTCAGCGTTACTTTAGGGCCCTAGATTTATATCATTTTCTGATTTGTAGGTATGTTGCATTAATTTGTAATTTTGATATCATCATTTTCTATTTTCTTGTTTATGGTTTGAGACTCTAAATACATCTCTTTATTAATTACTTTCATGTTGTAAGTAGTTTCTCTGACTCAAAATTAATAAATGCTCATTGTAGAAAATTTGAAAAAAGTTAGAAAGGCACAAGAAGAAAATAAAAATCACTCATAATTTTATTCTCCAGAATTGTTAATGTTTGACACATGATTAGACATATTTCTAGACTCTAGAAATATATTTAAGATTTTGTTATGTTTTTTAGAATATTATTTTATTATCATTTTCTTACTACATGTCAAGAATAATTTCTCTTAAAATATATAATAATTTATTTAACCACATCTTTTTTGTTTTTCACTTTTAAATATTATGACATCCTTTTATAAGAAACATTTACCCTGTTTTGAACTGATTCCTAAGTAGGAATGTAGAAGGTAGAATTGAACACATTAAGTTCATAACAAATCATAGGTAACTGATCAGTGTGTGAGTGTTTGAGTAAGGAATTACGAATTCTGTTTCAAGATAGATGTACCAACTTACAATTTCCATCAACAGTTTTTGAGAGGGGCTGTCCCTTCTCATGTTTGGAAGTTTTGAATGTTATTAAAAAGTCTTTGCTAATTTTATAGGCAAAAAGTGACATATCATTTCATATATCATTACTGTGATTGAACATTTGCATGTTTATTGGTTAGGGGTGTGTGTGTGTGTGTGTGTGTGTGTGTGTGTGTGTGTGTGTGTGTGTGAGAATTTCTTATATTTTCTATCCATTTTTCCATTCCTTGTGAGAAGGCATACTATGAACTCCTTATCAAGATACTGCTACATAATTTACTATTACAGCTAACTTCTAGGGGGCGGGGTAGGATCCCAATATGGTGGTAAAGAAGAAACTGAAAGGTCTCTGTACATCTGGCATGATTTAATTGTCACTAACTCTACTTTCCTAAATTACGTTCCCTGATTCGGAAGTACAAGGCAACTCTTTCAGTAATTTCTGAAGCTCTTTCTATTGGCATGCTTCCTGAAGATCTTTAGTTTGTACACTCCTTGGGAGCATGTTTGCTTCCAGAGGAAGCCTTAAGCCTGATCATGTGGGCTCATTAAGTCTGCTCTCTGGACCTTAAACACTGACTTCCAAATTTCTGGTGTTGACCAAGAGAACTCCACTCACGGCTCTTAGGGTCTCAGTTCTGTGTCCTTTATTTGTCAAAAGATGAAGTAGATAGAATCAGCCCCACCCTTGAGTCAAGAAGAACTGGTTAGTCATGAAATAAAACCACATGACTTTGCTCATTTCTGTTGTGTCTCTTTAATGATTTCTGACTAGAATCCATTGATTTATTTTTCACTCTTCTAACTTTGTATTATGGGAATAATTTCATCAAACAATTGAGAAATCGGTCACTGACCTCTGCCCTCTGGTGAGATTATTTGACAAGACTTTTACTACCTGGAAACCTGAGAGGCAGACAAGAGACCTCTCTGCATGTTTTTCATGTTCAGTCCTTGGCAGACAGATACAGGTTTGCATATGGGTTCCCAGCTAAGGAGCATGGGCATGAGAGGCTCAGGCTGAAATCCACCACGCACCCTCCCTTCCTCCTCCCTGGACACTTTGGCCACAGTTGACACCTTTGTCTCATTCGCCCAAAGGCTCTCTTTGACCCTGATTGAAGCAAGTACAGCTTAACAGAAGTAAGTGCCTCTCCTTCCAAATCGGTGAGGATCCAAAAAGCTGTTTGTAAAGCTCTTTCTTTGTTAATGCAAAGTGTTTTCAAGCAGCCTCCTGCAATGCAGTCAGTTGGGTACATGCCTTTGTTATTTTTTTGTATTATTTCTGTTTTTAGATTCGTATCAATAAATCTGACTAGAGAATTCTGAAGTAGCGAAACTTCTGTATTTAAAGAACTCAATGTACAACTGGTTAATATTTTATTGCAAATTGTTTTCCTCCTAAAACAGCTGTAACATACAGGATTAGAAACAAAAACCACTTTCTGATACAGTTTGCGATCAGAAAATTCTAAATTCCCACAGATCCTGGTTGCGCAGAGCTAACCAGAGTGGGGCCAGCTTTCCTCACAGAGATAGCGTGGGCTCTCCCTGGTATTCCAGACCGCTCGAGCTATTACCGAATTTGGAGGTAAAGTTCTGCTGGCATCTAGCTCCCCAAGTCATCGTGCCAGCAAAGCACAGCCATGTCCCTTCTCTGTAATGTCAGTAGACACGAAGGAGAGCCTAAAGCCTTTCCGCTTTTAAGAGTCATCTTGAGTTTAATTTCAGTATCTCGATCCTGGCCTCAGAGAATAAGGAAGCAAAGGCTCATCCCCCTACACTCTATTGGAAAGCTTATGGAGGAGGTGCGGGGTTAATCTCTCACCCTTACTGTTGATGAAAGTTGAGGGTCACACCCTTATGAAAAGGACCCGGCACACCTCAGGTGCCCCTTTATTCTCTTGTCTATCCAAACTTGTGAATGTGATGCAGTATGGGGGTTTTATGTGAGATTTAGATTTTCCTTTTTCATAATGGAAATTGCATTTTAAGCCATCTTTACTGGACTTTTGGTTCAAAATGCTATAAGAAATGAACAGATGAAGAACAAGTTATCTTGATTATATCAGGTGCTCTACTATTATAATAAAAGGTCTCTCAGTGAAATAGCTTGCCTTTGGGGTTCAGAGAGACCTCATTCTCTCCCACACCACATCCAGAACTTACCATGATAATAGCTGCTTGAGAGAACATCCTCACTGGTACAAATTCATGTCTTCAAGTGACAGAATGCTCAGAAATATTGCTCTCTTGGAAGCTATGCTGGAGAAACATAGTTTTCTAACTGAGCTTTGCGGCTGTTGAAACTTCACCACCTTTCACCTGAATCTCCACTATGTTTTTGCAAATGAGATGCTGGTGAGAAAAATATGCAGCTCTAAGCTGGCAAAGTTTTAAGTGGGCAAAGCTTGTAGTGTTTAGATCATAGCCCCAAATTACTTAAGGGCTTCTGCTAACATGGAAATAAGACACTTTGCTGCTGAGAGATTGGGTATTCAGATAGATTTTTTTATGAAGCAAATAAATATTTCAACATGCAAACACTACCCAAGCGGGTGGTGATGCTTCAAAACAGGGTCAGAGGTCAGGGTTTTTCTCCCGTTTGTTTTTGGGGATAGCTCCAAGTTTAAAGGTACTACACATTACTACCTACTCTGAGCCTCGCCTGGTAAAATAATTACTGCTAGCTAGTGAAAATATGTACATTCATTTTTATTTCCAAAGATCCTGAGATTTCTCTCTGCATTTTTTGTTGTCCTCATTATAAAAAATATATCACAAGGCATGATGGTGTTTCTCCATCTGTAAAAGAGTCTAGCTGAAAATGTGGGTCTGATAGTTCAACTTTTGACAAACTTAATTTTGGAGTAATGAGGATCGAATGTATTTTTCTTTAGGTAATTGTATGGTTCATTTTCATAGTTTGCCTTTAAGATGTGCTCTCGAGCCCCTAGGGCGTGTAGATCGTTTTTAGAGGAGATGCTGACCTGGTGGTCGGCCAGTCTGAGTGGATTGGGGCTCAGGATGTCTTCAGGCAAGCATAGGGATGTGCCACATGCATTCTTCTGGAACACAAACACTCACTGGAGTGGAATTTGGTCACAGAAGGAATTGCAAGATGGGACTCAGAGCATCTAGGTCTTTTTCTGTCTGCTTTCGAGTAGGCAAAGGAATTTTTTGCTGGGCAATTCATTAGTAGACACAGAAAGCACCAGAAATGGTAAGCTGACATCCGTCCAGGACCCAGAAGATCATGTCAGTGAGAGAAGCATAACTTAAAAGAAACAGCCAGTGCTCTGCTTCAGCCAACCACTGTCACCAGGGAATGTGGACCCACTCATCAGACTCATCAGAATCATTAGAAGGAAATGGAAAGGAAGCCAGAAACTCAAATTGTATGTGAAATGTACACATATAAAATTTTGGCAACTAATTTGAAAATCTGTTTGAAATCTGTACATTCCAGGGCTGGATTTGACCTATATGCACGTGTTTTGGGACCTCAGCTTTTAAAAGTTGCAAAAGGTGAGGCTAGGTACTTAGTGACCGTACCTTCATATTTTCCAAGGAGGTGTTCATAGCCTGGTATATTTGGAACAATTCATGTTTTGTGGCGGAAAACCCTGCTGTGAAGAATATAGCTTCTCCTAATTTGAGGACAGCTTGTCATATTTTTATCGTTCCTTTTTAGTAACATAGATCCTTCGCCCAGGCTGATTTAAGGGAGTAGAGTTGCAGAAAGCTTTATAGGACAGAGCTGGCCTTAGCTTTCTTTTCTTACTAACTTTTAACCCATCACAAATAATTACTGTCTCTCCTCTCTCCCTCCCATCCGCCCCCGCCCCCCACCCCATCTGCCTTTGGATTGTGGTTATTCTGTAAAGTTCATTCTGAGATAGGACATTATTCACATTTCCTTTCCCAGAGCTACTAAGCATCAACAGCAGATCGTGTTCATACTGCAGTCAAGCAGATAGATCATCACTTAATGTGTGCTTTTGAGTAATGACTGGTTTAGTAATGATCAGAGAGATAAGAAGAGGCCTTCACTTAGTGATATTGTAATATGATTATTTTAGTATTATTTCTTTTGGTTTCTTTTGGGTTGTCTAGCTGTCACCTTTTCTCCTGGCACCTGAGTTTCTTGGGCAGAGTGCAGTGCTGGAAATATGTTTGTTTTTCAGGACAGAGAGGAGTGGTAGCAAGTAGAGAAATTACTGTGTGTCCTCAGCCGCTGCCATTGATGTCCTTCCAAATAGGTGAAGTTGAGTTTAAAACCTGCCATTAATTCTTGGCCTCTGGCAAGAATGGTACAAGGTTGCCTGTTTGTTCCAGTAGGTAGTGGGGGTGGAGGGGAGGAGGAAGGGCAGCAATTAGTCAATGACATTTATGACCGATTTATAAAATACAAATGAAATAATTGGTTACAAAATCAAGACAAGCCTTCACTTGTCTCTTGCAAACTTGTTCTCAACACATTGTGAAACTTGATGAACATTCTTTGGAGAAAGCAAATAGCAGCCAGGCTCTCAACCTTGGGAATAGCTGTGGGACGAGAAGATTCTCAAGGTGTGTTTCCTGTCCTCCTCACAAATAAACCTCCATGTTAATCCAGATTCAGAGAAAGCCTTGGGCCAGAGAATCACTACAGCTTTGGTTTGGGAAGCTGTGGAACAGAAACAGAAAATCTTTCCTACCAAACTTTTAATTGCTTGGTAGTCCTTGCTAAGATACAAGTACAGGGTGTTTCTAGAATAGTGGGAGGCACCCATTAAAATGCAGTCTGAGATGATGGTGAGGGAATACATGCTAAGGTTGACCCAAATGTTGATCCTAAATGCTTTTTCTTTTTTCTTCAAATCTCTTTCCAATTCCCCATCTCTAATTCTTAGTCTTTTTCTTTTCATCCTTCCCCACACCTAGAGGGAGGACATTTGCTGAATAAAATACGAAGGGGGAGCCAGAAGCTAATTATTTGTTTAAAGCCAGATATATGGGTGTATAATTTGAAGCTAATTTCTAAGAGAAGTTTTAACCGTGTCTTTGATAAGATAGTTCTCAACTGGAAGTGTGTAACCCTTCTTTTTAGGAGAAGTGTTCCAGTTAAGTGTTTAAAATGTTTTCTTAAACATTTCAGAGCCTTGATCAAAAAGGGTTGACTGGAGCTGAGTCTTTTATTTTCTATACTCCTGAGCAAAATTCAGGAGAACTGGCCGGTCTAGTTTAGAGAAGAAAGCGAATGTGGGAGTATTTTCATCTTGCATTCCTACTCTAAATCCTTTGCTTTTCGTGATAGACTGTTCTAACTTTGAAGTAATTTTATACTGCCTTGACACTTTAAAAATTCAATTTTCTTTCTCTGCTATTTAAAATAACCACTATCACCAAACACCTGAAATATACTTTAGTTAAAAATGTGATTGAAGTAGGAAAACAAGGACTAGAAAGGGCCATTACCCGGTGAACCCAGGTTAACCGGTTTGAGTTTTTCCAGATTACACTGTTTAAGATCTCTGCTATCTCAGACCGGTAGCGTGGCGTTTCCCTTCCTCTTTTGTGAAGACTAACCATGTGTTCCCGTCACTGTGCTCCGAAGCTGAATATCATCCCAAATGCTCTGGATCCTTCTGGCGAGCCTTTGTGTGGCACACCGGAAGGCATGGGTCATGAATATGCAACAACCGACTTGTAATGTTGTCTTCTGCTAAAAATACAAGAAGGGTGCTCTGCTGAGTTGGGAGAGGATTTCTGGTTTCAGCCTAGACAGGTCTGCTTAAAACTATAATCAAGCTGATTGTGTTGCCTTGGAATTCTATTTTCCAATTTAGGGTTTTGCTATATAATCTCTAGTAGAGTGTGTCTAATCTTCATGAAACCCAGAGTCTTTATATAAACTCTATGGATTTTCTTCCATGTGTCTAGGCTGAGCTGAGCTGTGTCTTTAGGGCTGAGTTGTAGAGACATTAAATTACTGAGTAAATGAAGGGCGCGTTATGTCACTCTGACTTTTGAAAAGACCAACTCAAATTCTATATGCTGTAGCTTTGATCCTTTTCATTTAATTCTAAGTACACTTGTTATTATAGTAACTGTTGTTTGTATGTTATTTTAGCTTTTTACTTAAGTAGCTATTTAGCAATTTAAATGAAAATGTAATTAGGTTACATCTGTTTTACATGCATGTAATACCACACAGATGTAAACTTCTATTAAAGCCATATTTTCTTTTTGGCAAGAAAAGGCAAAAACAAAATTGCACCAATCATTGAAGTATGTCTTACTCCTAAAATAAAAATAGAGTATCTACAAAGTGCCATGCCATTATTTATGCAATGGTGAAAATGCATTGCTTCCATTTTTTAAAGCGTTAAAGAACAAACAAGTGTCTTATAATTACCCAGAGACAGAGTGTGAGTGACATGCCTCTTCCCCTACTCTGTGGGTCTGTGGCAACAAGAGGCACCCGCCTCCACGTTACAAACACAGGCCCTCAGTCGTCCACCTACTGTGGAAAGAGGTGGGAGCTGCCGCGAGTCTAACCTACCTAGTGCAGCATCCAACTGACTGCCCGCGGACCACCTCACCCCTCTCTATGAGGAAAAAGTCCCAAGAGTAATAATATTTGTCCAACCTCCCTCGCAGGCTTGCTGTGAGGATCTGGTGGGATACACAATGTCCAGGCATTTTGAAAAGTCTAAAGTGCAGTTGTTTGAGAGCGTTGTTGGTATATTGGTCTGCAGACGGCATGGACAGCAAGCCCTCCCTCCCATTCCTTCCACATCTTTGTGTGTATAATGGGCTGGAGTCAGAAATTAATTCTCCTGTTTGGGGAACCATTGCCTCCCTTATAGCCTGTTAATAGGATTTATAAAACATCATTTCAGACAAAGTCATTTATCTTATTTGCTAACCAGACACAAAATTTGGACTGTCTGGAACCAGGTAATATTTTAAGAGTTGCCCATTTGTTCCATACATGTTCAGCTTTTCAGTGCAGTCATTTTTAATGGTGGCTTTTATGGCATCAATAAAAATATTTTCATATAATTCTTCCTTGTAAATATGGTTAAACTTTTAGCTCTCTGCTACTTGGTGACCTGTTAAATAACTTAATGTACTTTCAAATTGATTGCTGAGTGCCAAGACAATAAGAAGCCAGGAGGAGCCAGCTTTACGGCGTGGCTCTTTTATGTTGGGGCCTTAAGCTGAACTATGAAGAAAAATATTCTAGCAGCGTTTGCAATATCCAGCCTTTTAGAGTTTGGGGTTGTTTTTTTTTTTTCATCTCTGATTCTGAAAGAGAGAGCATGAACTATAATGCTTGCTTCCCTTCGTACCTGTTTGAAGATTTGTATTTTGGATGGCAAGGAAAGGGAATATTCTCTCAACGACATGATATAGCTATTGTTCATTGTGTACTTACTGTGAGCCCAGGGCTATTCTAAATGCTTCATATCTTAATCATTTTTGATCCTTTATGGCCAACTCATAGAGGTTGCAGTTGTCCCTCGCTTTCGAGTTGGAGAAATGGAAGCCCAGTTCAGAATCTTTCATGAAGTATATAGCCAGTAAGTAGTAGAAATAGGACTCTAAGGGTGACAAGCCAGCACTGAGACCCAGAATGTTGCCTGCTATGCTTCTTCATGCCTTACGTAATACGTGGGTTTGGGGGTCTTGTCGCGGCTGTTGCTGTTGGTTGTATCATCTGGACAAACAGAATGCCAGGGAGGATAAAATATGTGCTCTGGCTGCACAGAGCAGGGAGCAGTCAAGGTCAAGGGAAGCTTCAGTGAACCTGGGCATGGAAGAACATGTAGGATGATAAGCAAAGTGGGCAGGTGGAGTCTCAGGCTTCAGGAATAGAATGAGCAGAGACTTAAAGAAAAGAAAATGCAAGCTGTCCTACTGGAATAGTTAAAGCAAGACGTTGGTGAAAACCTCAGCTTAGGCACTGGCAGAAAGAGCACAAAGCAAGAGGTAGAATGATGTTGCAAAGGTAAGGTGATAGAATTTGGTAATGGATTGCCAATAGGGAGGGAGAGGGAGAATTTAAGAAGGATTTTAGGGTCTTCAGCCTAGAAGGATAGTAGCAATGTTAAATATAAAAGGCCACTCAAGTTAAAAAAAAATGTGTGTAGTTAGGGAGGCAGAACTGGAGAGAAAATAAGAACATGGCTCTTTTATTTAGAGAGTCTTAGGCTTGAATCTCCTCTACCACTTATTAGTACAGTGCCTTTGAACAAGTTACTCGTTTAAACCTTTGTTTCTTCTTCTAATAAGGTGGAAATAATCTTAATACTTTCTCCAAAGTAGTGTTGGAGAAAAGCTGCTACCTGTAGAATATTTAGCACAGTGCCTCATAGTTTGCATTAAATAAGCCCCAGTTAATAGTCTCTTACTTTGGGTCAGTAGGCTTTCTATTCCCTATTTTATAGGAGAGACTTCCAGAGTTTGGGTAACTTCCCAAAGCCCTACAGCCAATGAGCCAGTGCCCCTCACTGCCCTCCCGTCATCAGTCAGTGTTAGGCTGAGACTTGTGGGGTGACTGACCTCCCCTCCGTAGAGATTAGACACTGAAGAAGCAGACTCTGTCTCTTCTCTTACCTTTATGGCCATTTATTGAGCACTTTTTATGTGCCTGCCATGTTGTTATCTGTTTCGCATATATTTCTAATAACTAAATATAGGTTTTAATTTTTGCCCTTTGCTTCTTTCTATAAATTATGTATTCATCTTTCCAGAGTCTCTTTGGGCACACCAGTGGGGTGGGGGGTGGGGAGGGGCATCTCTCTCTGTGCCCTGTGGGATTTTCATGGCGATATAAATTGTATTTCTTGATGACTTGATGAAACAGGAAGGCCACCCAAAATGCACCCTCTTCTGTAACCTAAATCTCAGTGTGTGTCCTTCTTTTATTCTCCTTTTCAGTGTGCCCAAGTTAAGCTATTAAGTAGGTAATACGCCATTAAACCCAAATCGCGGTGCTTGGAAAAACAACACCCACGACTCGTGAATAGTCTGCACTGTTGATTGTTAAGCAGCTGATGCCGAGTGGCTGACCTCACAGCGTTTGTGCTGTGGCAGCTCTTTCGCATCGCTGCGGTGAATGGGTCTCTACCAGGATGGCGGGAGTCAGGGACGAATCTTGGGACCTGGACATAGTATCACATCGTGTTTCACCAGGAGAACAAGATTGATTTATTGTGTTACATGAGGGTGAGGTGGACCCCGCACCACGGCACCACATGCTTTTTATTCCCTTGTCTGCTAAATATGCAAGTACAAACAGCTTTAACACAATTTTTTACCTAGAAAGGAGCCCGGGGCTGCATCCAAGTACATTTAACATATGAAAATTGAGCTGCTTTGAACTTGTATGTTTTTGATAACTGCTTGGTATGCTTCCTGGAGGATCACCTGTAGGCTTTTCTTTCCAAATCCTAATCCCTTTGATTGAGTGCCAGGACAGATAGCTCTCATTGAATAACTCCACTCTCATAATTCTTCCTTCATTCAGAGTTGAAAGAGAACAGCTCCAGATTCAATAGGCAAATCCTCAGCTTTAGCTAAAGTAATTCAAACACTTTAAAACCGAAATTGTTTTGTTCTAAAATAGGGTTCAGATGGGCTACCGAATGTTTACACAAGCTAGTTGCTGCCATGAACTGCAGGATGGGAAGGAAAACACACTTCTTTCTGCCGCCTCCCCCTGCAACCGCCTCCCGTTCGTTCTTGCTGTCTCTGTGACTAGGAGGGACTCAAGGAAGTACGACTTTGAGAGTTAGGAAATTCAGAGCAACCTGGCGTGATGGTTTTTAAATGTATCCAGAAGAGCATGGCTGATTGTCCTTGTTTTCTCTCCTGCATGAGACCAGGCCGAACATTCCTGTTCTTCCCATCCCCCTTGCGGAGGAAGGAAAACAACCATGTTCTTTTTATCTTTACACATGTGCCTGGTGGGGACTAATCTAAACCAGTTCAAGATGCTTTTATTTAAAACTGTTGAGACGAACGGAAGGTGCTGCAGAATTAGAAATAAAGTGCCATCTGGGCCTCTCCTGGCTCTGCTGTCCTAAGCTTGTTGCCTTTTTTTTTTGGCACCAACCTGGGTTTCTACTGAGATCTGTTTCAAGTCTTTTCAGAGATCACATTTACTAAAAGATGGTTCCTTTCTGCTGAACATCCTGTGTCTGTCCTGTTTGGCCAGATAGTGCTTCTGTTGGGAAAAGCCATCTTCTTTTTCTTTGTGCCTCGTGTCCTATTTCCAAAGGAAGTCTGAAAAGGCATTTCCATGTTCTGTGTGTGATGGGACCCTGTTCAGCCTCCGAGGCGAACAGTCCTTACCATCCTCTTGGTCACCAACTGAAGAGGACTGTAACCCATTAGAATATTCAAGATCTGAGTGCCCCACTCAAGTTTGAACTTGGGGCAAGACAGAAGACTTATTCTCCCCGACTGGTTTTCCACTTACAAGTGGCGCTCACCTCACTGATCGTTGGCACTAAATCTTTGTAACGAAGGTAGTGTATTAGTAAAGTGAATGTTATGACTTGGTGGCTGTGAAGAGATTCAAGACTAGAGTGTGCCCCATAAGGGAAGACACAGGACAATTGAATAGTGATCCCTGCAGGTTGCATTTTTTCTAGATCTCAATGAGGACTTCACCCTGCCTAGCTTCTGAATTTTGACTCATTGATGGTCTATGTTTGTTAGCAGCCTTGTTCATTACATCCTTCCCCTATTTCTCCTTTTTTCTTTCTTTCCCTGGAAGGTTTTTATGACATGGTAATTATTTATAATTTTTAAATGCCTCTCATAATGACTGAAAACAGCACTTGATTTTAATGAGTGCTGCTTAACCATAGGAGGGCTGTGTCTGCACCACTGTTGATTCTTACAACAATACTTTGGAATGGAAGTAGGACGTTTATGACACGTTTTATTATATTCCTAAATGTGAATGAGGATTCTAATTTAAAAATAAGTGGCTATACTTTTTAATTCTTATTTAGCCTCTGTAGCTGTTTTAATATCCCTTTTATGGTTGGCTGGTCGATGTTTTAAAACAAGTTCTTCAGGGACTCTGTGCCCATTAGTCCCTGGCAATAAAATCTGAACTTTACTAAAATAAAACATGATGCCATGGAGCAATTAAGAGGGAAACTTTCAGAAATGACTATGAATATGGAATACAGTGATTTATTTTCCTAATGGATTTGGGGAAAACCAGTCCGCCTCTTTTAAGCTCAACTGTGTATTTGGGTTTTTTTTCTGTTTTTAATTTATTTCTTTGTTTCACTCAGGGCAGTAGGGGGTTCCATAGCAGGCTCTTAAGGACACCAATCCTCTTTTTGTAGGCTGCCATTTATGAATATGACCCTTTATTTTTTCACTTTATATGGAAAATGGAATGATGTCACTTAGGAAAGCATTTTTCCCCAAAGTGGTTTTGGGAACCAGAATCTGGTGATGTGTTATTTAAAAGCGATAATATAGTAAAGCTATGCTTTGTGCTTTACATAATTATAGAATTTATGGGATGTATCCCCTAACCTGTTCAGTTTTATAGAAGGACAAATACAGGTACTCATTTCATCATCGTTTATTACTCACTTAGAAACACTGTGGACTGTTATTTCTCTATCATGATAAGAGCTTCTTTGTTTATTAAACATAGTTTGTAGTAATCTAGGAGTGCTGCAATTTAGTATTTATTTAATTTGCAAATGGAATTGGCCTCTCAAGCCTTTTGAAGCAAAGAGTTACTTTCAATGCTTTAAAACTTTGATTGACTCTCAATTGCCAACTAAAGGACAAGGTTCAGACTTTATAAAGCCTTTCAAGCCTTCCAGCCTGCTTCCTCCTCTCCTCCCTGGCCCACCCCCTCTCCCTCAGCAGCAGGGCTGCTCCAGAGCACTCGCTGTACCCCAGGTTTTGCCTGTCATGACTTTCAGGTCCCCATTTTCCTCTTTGTTTTTTTCTCTCCACGTCTGTGAATTACTCTTTCCCTTGTCCAGCCTGTCAAGCCCATACACACGTCTGCACCCCTCCTCTCTTCCAGCACAGATGTCCTCCTCTCTTCCAGCCCTTTGGCTTCCGTCTCAGGACCCCGTGTCCACCTGAGGCAGACACGCAGATGCCGCCTGCATCTCTGTGTATGGCAGCCCTGTTGACGTCCTTCCCCTGCCCCGCAAATTAACCTCCTTTCTAGAAAGGACGCTCTCTACAGCCCTTTATGATTGCACTCCTCATGTTCAACTTAACTGTTTGTGTAAATATTTGTCTTGCTCACGAATGAGCCTCTCGAGGGCAGAGGCTGTCTGAACTATTTTTGTAACCCAAACTGCCATGTGGGGTATACACGGTAATTATCAAATAATATCTGAACAAATGTCCTTTTGCTTTAAAAAATAAATAGCATGAGAGGTTGGAGAAATAGAAATTTTTTGTTTTGTTTTGTTTTGTTTTATTGAAAGTCGTTAGTCAACCACAATACACTACTGAGGAAATTTCAGGTTAGAGCTAGTGAAATTTCTGGTTGGAGATGATGAAAATTAAACCCAGAGATCATCAAGTGCTGGCCAAGAGTCCATTGTTGACTAGTGAGAAACCTAGGCCTAGAAACTCGAATCTTTTGATTTCAGTTCAATAACCTGACAGCCATACTGTTTCTCTGAAAGGAACACGTTTCACCTCCCTGCAGCCAGCTCTTTACTCCTTCCCTGCCTCCTTCACCTCTGCTAAGAGAACCCAAATTTCATTCAACTGGTGATGGAGATGCCTTGATTTCAGAGAAGGTCAGCCCCTCTGCCAGCCCCAGGTGGTGACTCACGGTTGGTTTAACCATTGTCAGCATCGCTATTCGCACTTGATAAATGCTCGCTTTCCCAGCCTCCTGTGCAATTAAGTGTGTGTGTGTGTGTGTGTGTGTGTGTGTGTGTGTGTGTGTCTCAGAGAGAGAGAAAGAATGTGTGTATGTTCTGAGTTCTGACCAGGGAGACATGAGGGAATGACTACCAGAGGGTGAGGTGGAGTTTCAAGAAGAATTTCTTCCTGATGAAAAGACAGAATCTCATGTTATTAACAAGAGAGAGTTTTATCCATCATTCTGCCCTTTCAGAGGCTTTCTGCTTTGGCATGCAGTGAGAGGACAAGATGCTAGAGATTTTATAGCCAACCTTAAGCCATGAGATGACAAACACGAGGACCAAAAACTGCTGCACGGATGGTGAAATAGCTGGACAGAAAAACCTGGATCCACAATGACTAACGTCAAAACCTCCCACCTCCAAATTTCTAGAGGGAAAATTTTTAAAAAATTTGTTTTTAAAGGAAAGGTGCAGGCAGGAATGAAGGTAAGTAGGCAGTCAGGAAGAAGGAGGAGAAAGAAACACTTTACTTTTTATTTGCGTTGGTTGTTAGCCCCAGACCCGGGATTTGGACCCAGAGGTATGTGGCCTGCTTCCTTCAGAGGCAATTGACCTGACTATTACTCTACCAAAGAGTGTCAGAAAATTTAAACTTTACAAGTATTCTAAGAAGAAAGCTGGTGACCTGATAAAGTATGTGGAAGTCTGAGAATATGACAGTTGCTATATCCTGACAGGGGTACATTCAGAGAACTCTGAGGAGTTAGAGGAAGACCATGACACTCTGACAAGTAGAGAATGAAGGGATCTAAGGTTTCTTGGAGGACGTAGTAACTGAGCTGAGTCTTGAAGAAGGAGTGGGATTTCACCTGGTGAAAGAATGGTAGGAGAACGTGTGAATGGGTTATTAAAGACTATGAATGCAAACAGCTAAAAGAAAAAAGTTAGCAAGACAATCCCATTTACAAAGGAGGTAAAGGACCAATGAAAACTACTGCACATTGTTTTTTCAAAAAATAGAAGCCAAAAAGAGGTAGGATGATATTCTGTACTCATGAAACTGTTAAAGTAGCCATCTTACCTAAAGCAATCCTTATCAAAATTCCAATGACATTTTTCAAGGAAATCAAACCAAAATATTCCAAAATTTGTATGGAACCACAAACACTCCAAAAAAACCCCAAAGTAATCATGAGAAAAAAGAAGAAAATGGAGTATCATACTCCCAATTTCAAACTACGCTACAAAATGATAATAATCAAAATGGTATGGTTCTATAATAGAAACAGCCACACAGATCAGTTGAATAGAGTTGAAACCTAGAAATAAACTCACATATATAATATGATCAGTTAATTGACAACAGAAGAACTAAGTGCATTCAGTGGAAAAGGAGTGTCTTTTCAACAGATCATGCTAGGAAAACTGGAAACCACATGCAAAAGAATAACTCGATCATTTTCTAAAGCTGTGTACAAAAGTTAATTCAAAGTGCATTAAAGACTTGGACATAAAGCCAGACACCGTAAAGTACATAGAAAAAAACAAACAAACATAGGCAATATATTCCATGACATTGGCCTTAGGGATGTCTTTGGGAACTCAACTCTAGAGGCAAGAGAAACAACAAAAACAAATGGAACAGCATCCAACTAAAAAGCTTCTGCACGGTGAAAGCAACTATCAGCAGAATGAAAAGAGCCAGTAGACTGAGAGAAGATATGTACAAAACATGTATGTGGCAAACGCTTCATATCCAAGACATAAAGAACTCATAAACCTAAATAACAACGATTCCAGTCAAAAAATGGGCAGATCTGAATAGACACTGCTCCAAAGAAGACATGCAAATGGACAGCAGGCATGAGAAGAAATTGCCCATCGTCACTTATTTTTAGGGAAATGCCATGGTGATCAAAACCATAGTGATTAGCACCTCAAACCTGTGAGAATGGCTGTATTAAAAAAACTAACAACAAATGTTGTCAAGGGTGTAAGGTAAAAAAAAACCTCAGACATTGTTGTTGAGAATGTATTTGGTACAGCCACTTTGGAAAACTCCATGGTGGTTCCTCAGAAAGTTAATAGAACTACCATGCAATCCAAAAATTCCACTTTCAGATCAGTATCTGCAGAATATGAAAACAATAATTTGAAAACATATTAACCTCTGTTATTGCACTGCTCTTTACAGTGGCCAACAAATGGAAATGAAGTATCCATTGAGAGATGATTGGATAAAGAAGATGTGACACACACGCACACACACGCACACAGTGGAATACTACTCAGCTATGAAAATAGATGCAGTCTTTCCATTTATGACAACATGGATGGAACTGGAGGGGATTATGCTAAATGAAATGTCGGAAGGAGAAAGACAGATGCCAGACAAGCTCACTCATATATTGAATATAAAGAAACAAAGCAAATAAACAGATGAAACAAGCAAAACAATTAACCATTGAACTCTTGGCAACAGAACTGAGATGACCAGAGAGGAAGGGAGATGGAGGGTGGGAGCAAAAAGGTAATGGGAATCCAATGGACAGCAGTAGGAGGACTATTAGAAATTTGGTAGTAGGCATGGAGCGATATGCATTTGATGACGGTTGAACCTACATTCCTAAATAGTCTTCATTCCTGCAGGAATTTCCAGAGCTCTTAATGCTATCATGTTAATTATTACTATGTAAAAAGAGGCTACTGGGTGGAGCATTTCTCCAAATGTGTTTGACCATATAGTCTTGTTTTTATGTAACCCTCTGCAGAACTGAGGCTTCGGGAAAGGTTGGCATAGACTACAGCTTCAGAAAACTTGCCTGAGAAAGAAAGTCTACTTTTAGGATGGCAACTAGAATAGAGTGTTAATAAATGAGACATAATGGCAGAGTTGAGAAGATGTGTCCATACCAAGGGCCAAAAGCAGTGGTGAGGAAATTTAAAGACATAGGAGAAGCAGTACATGATTGGTAGGGAATGCAAGGCACTTGAGATTACAAGAGGAATGGAATAGTCAAGGACTTCTCTCAGCATCTCTGTTCAAATATCAAGATTGTTATAATATTGTATTTCTATGTTATAAGAGATTGTAGGACTCTAAATCAAGCACACACACACACAAACACGTACATACACACACTGTCTGCTTACTGAATTTAGGTATCAAATAGTATTTTCCCAGTTGCAAGAGACAGAAATTCCAACTCAGACTGACTTAAGTAAAAAGAGTTTGTTGGTTCCTGTAATTGAAAAGCACATGGTAACTAGTTCCAGGGATGGCTTGATCCAGGGATTCACCCTATCACTAGGGCCTGTCTCTGTTCTCAGGTGGTTGTTTGTTGGTTTCGTTAAGTTTCTCAGGACTCCTGGCAACTTTTGCCTCTTGTAAAATGGTTTCCTCTCCAGACCTCGTATCTACTGTCCCACCATGTCCTGTGAAAGAAGAAACCCTTCTCTTTCTCACGAACTCTCCGTGCCTCTGTAGTCTGCATGAATTACATGTTCGTCACTGAGTCAGCCCCCATCACCAGGGGTTATAGATTACATGTTGGTTTATGTCACTTAGTCTCCAAGCACCCTCATCTGCCCTCCCTGGGTAGTGAAATTTCACCAAGGAAAAAGAAGAGTTTTGTATCTCGAGAATAGACTATGTTAAAAAGGTAACTCCCATCTCCAAAAAAGGGAAACCCTAAAGCAGACCTGCAATTTTACCCATGATACCTTCCTAAAATTCTAAGTGTTGGACGGTGTAGGGTCCAACATCTGACAGCATGAGTTAGATTGACGCTCCATTTGGAGTCCCCAAGTTTCAGTGTTGACAGCCAAAATGGGATATACCGATGCTTACTGAAGAAGTTCTGCAATAAATCTTTTTTTGAAATAACCAAAAAGCATCTTCTTGGAACCTAGCTTTCACCAAAGACCAGAACCTGTCAGCCACCAGCAGAAGTCATTAGCAGGATTTATAGATGTATCCAACACTAAGTTAAAGGGAGATACGCAGAGGGGATTTCTCTCTTCCGGAAACCCAGCAGAGGAATGAGGAAGACTTTCCGGGTAAAGTTTCAGAGAACCTAATGCACAAATCCCCTTAACAAACACTGGGATTTGAGTTTGTAACTCATCCCTCTCAGCTTAGGTCCTGTGGAGACAAGCTGCCATAAGGCCAATACAACTGAACCAAGGAAGGGTGGGATAGAATTGGAGGTGAAAATATGGAAATTGCTTCAAATGGTGACTTTTTCATAATGTGGCGCTGTGCACATTTTTGCTTTGAGGGCATTGGTCATCTTTGAGTTGTTTATGATCCCAGCTGTTTGCTAAGTGGCAGGCATTGTTTCCTTGTTTCCTCTCTATCATTTCTAACGTCACTGACCTCCCTTTCTCTTCTGACATAGACAGTCTCTGGTATCAACTGGCTGGATTCTTCCAAACTGTGGCAAAAAAAAATATGGGAAGCTCTGACCTTTCACCATATCTGCTTCACAGAGGCTATCATTAATTTGCTAAATGTCTGCCTCACAGGAATATTTTTAAAACCAACACCTTTTCCCCCCTTTCTCATGTGACTGAGTGGCTTTGAGCGATATAGGCAGAATACATATTCAGACAGTGTGCCTTGATGTCTCTTTATCTATTTGTTGCCATGCATAGAAAGTCAGAGCAAATGATGAGTCCCAAAAGGAAAGATCCAGACTGCAGCCTGCTGAAGAGAGAGCGAGAATGGTCTTGTGTGATGCTCAGTGCTGTGCTATTAGTTCTTAGGCTCTGGTTTTGGCCACCATTCCAGAGCCTTCATGGCTGACTTTCTACATACCTTTTTATTTTTTTTTCCTCCTTCTGTTTGGTTGCAGGTTTATTTTGACTGAGGATTTACTTGTCACCTCGTGTTGACACTTCAAGTTATTGCATTAGGGAAAACATAAAAGAAAGCAAACAAGCTAGTATATATTCCAACAGGTCACCAGACGTAGAAGTTATACTCAAATTTCAAAGGGAAGGGAAAGGTTGGGGGAGCTGAGGGGGAGAATGGAGAACAGATATATTTATGGGGTGAAAAATTCTCTCAGCTTTTGGGGCCCAAATCAGATCCTGGATTGTGGATTTTTTTCTCAACTACTGGTGATTCCTGAGATTCCTAAGAGGAAAGATTCTGGTCCAACTGCAGTTGCCATGTAATTCTATGGAATTATGCTAACATTCTGATTTCTCTGATTAGAAGTGACTGTAACAACAAAGAGAATAACTCTGCTATAAGAACTGCTTCCACAGTGTCTCTAGGGGACAGGTTTGCTTTGGTCTATAAATTCCCCAAAGGCAAGCTGAGACTATGTAAATTAAAGAAATAGAGCCAGTGACAACCAACTCTGTGGTTTTATTTGATTTTCCAAAACACATGTCCATCAGCATGCCGTAGACAACACAATATGATTAAAGCTCTGCAATAATCACCCATATATTACATTTTAATTGGTATGATGTGTGATGAATAATAAAGTTAGACCCACTAGGTATACTTTTACCTCTGAGCTATTTTCTTTGATTCATCAGAGTTTCTAACAACAGAAAATAGGAGTCAGGAAGTCAGTGTTCTGATCTGGGCCCTGCCTCTCGTCAGCCTTGTGACCTTGGGTACGAGGGTACGTCACTAAGTATCTATAGATCCCAGTGTCTTTAGCTATAAAATGAGGGGTTTAAACTAGATAAGCTCTAAATAGCCTTCACTTTTGAGTTCAACTATTGTTAAGGTCTTTTCTAGTCTCTGGAATATTATTACTGAATTCTGTGAACTAAGTCGCTTCAGCAGTTGAGTCTCTGAGAATTGGCTTTTCCTTACTCTTTGGATTTTGCAAACAGATTTTAGTGAAGTGCATCATATGTATTTTAAGTAGCATATATGTATATGTATATATATAGAGAGAGAAAGAGACAGACAGAGAGACAGAGAGAGACAGAGAGACATAAGAGCAATTGAAACAGTTTTTCCCTACCATTTTAGGAGTAGCTACCCTGGAGTAAATGTGAGATGAGTCAGGAAGCCATGCCTGCCTCTCAGGAGGTGAATATTTCCTATTCTGAGTGTCATTCTATATCTTAAAGATGTGTATGGTTTTTAAGCAACATGACCCCTAACCAGAGGCAACTATTTGTTGTTTCACTGAAGAAACATCTATTTCAGTGATGGAGGAGTACCTAGCTTATGTGACTTATTAAAAATAGTCAACTAGAAGGAAATATTTATATTCAACTTCAGGGATTTTGTAATTTGGACTCTGTAATTTTTGCTTTCCTGATGAATTTAAATCTGAAACTTCTTCATTTCCTTGTTCCCCTAAGCATAAGGCGTGACTCCTCTATAAAGTCCACCAGATTTTGTGCTTTGTTCCTGCTTTCTTCTGTGAAATGATGAGAGTGTAGTTAGGAATAGGAAAGCATATTTAGCCAACCCATGGTACTTTATGATTTATACGGCTACTGAACTAGTTCCCCAAGACTCATTCCTTTCCAGTGATCTTGAGATCTCGCACTCAGTTGTGGTCACCAGGCTGTGCCCTCAGACACATAAGCCATGGGTTTCATGCTCAACCCTCAAACTGGTAGCTTTTGGCTTCAGAAAGGCTTCCTTTAGACTGGATAATGGGTAACATTGTATTCCAAACACTCCAGGGAAAAGACAACACATATTTCAACTTAGCTGCATACTTTTTACCATCTAAAAGCAAACGAATGGAAGAGGACACACCAAAGGAATACTGTAGTTTCTTTACCTGGTTAGAAACTAGATGCATTTTTAATAAATTCAAAGCAAGAATATATAGTCCATGTTAGATCTTTCATCCTATTTTTCACTTGATGGTGGTTTCATAGAAAGTGAGCTCTACTTCTCTTGATTCCTCATTATCCTTTAGAATTCCAGAAGCACTTCAGATCTTCAAAACATTTAAATAAGCATCGACTTTAAAATTATTTTTTAAGGCAGTGATACTCAAAAATATTGTTAAGTGATTTTCACCCCACCAAAGACAGAAGAAAGACAGGCAGGCAGGAAGGAAGAGTGAGGAGGAAGAGGCACTTTATTGAGCTGTTCGTTTCAGTTGTTGCCCCAACCCTGGCCGCAAACCTGGGTCCGTGGGCTGTGTGTGGACCGCGCCCAGGCATGGGCTTAACACTTGAGCCACCAGCATGCCAAAATCACCTTTTTTAAAACGTATGTCATCTTAAGGACAAATAATAGGTGTAGATGAGAATAGGGGGAAAATTGGAGTTCCTACACTGCTGGTGGAGCTCTCAAATGGTGTAGTCACTTTGGTAAACATTCTACAAGATTTTTTTAAAGATTAAAGATAGAATTTGCATATCATCTGATAATTCTACTTCTAGTTACTCAAGAGAAATGAAAACATGTCTATACAAACATGTACACAGATATTCGGAGCTGCATTGTTTAAAACATGAAACAATCCAGATATCCATCAAATGATAAATCAAAATGTCCACACAATGGAATATTTTTTGGCAATTAAAAAAGTGAAATCCTAGCACATACTTAATATGGATGACTTTTGAAACATGCTGCTAAGTGAAAAAGCCAATGGTAAAATACCACTTATTATTGTGATTCTATTTACATGAAGTGTCCAGAACAGGAAAATCCTTAGAGACAGAAAGTAGATTAGTAGATTAGTCTCTCATTCTCTCTCTCTCTCTCTCTCTCTCTCTCTCTCTCTCTCTCTCTCTCTCTCTCTCTCTCTCTCTCTCTCTCTCTCTCTCTCTCTCTCTCTCTCTCACACACACACACACACTCTCTCTCTCTCTCTCTCTCACACACACACACACACACACACACACACACACACACACACACACACACACACAACCAAAGTTAAGAACCTTACTACAAAGAATTATTGTAAGTCATTTTTATTTTATATTTTAACATCTCTTTATTTGGTGTCATGTTTCTTCCTAAGAATGAATATACTTTCTGTGAGAACATTAAGCTATATTTCTCTGAAACAGAGAACAATGACCTCAGTACCTCAATTCTCAATTTGTATAACACTTCATTTTCTCAGTGACTTCTCCCTAAAGTTTTTGTTAGAACATACATTGTACCAAAACTGTAATTGTACTTTTTATCCCAAGTAATGAATAATTATTGCATTTTAACTTAACAAATGATAATTAAGAAATAGACGAGAAATTGATTATCATTATTTAGCATTTATATCTTTAGGGTAAAGACCCTATTAAAAAAATCCACAAATGAATCAGCAACATTTTCCATTCGGGGCTACATTATGCATGTAACTATCTTCTAAGTCAAATTTAAGTTGATGTTCATTTATCATTACCATAAAGTAAGCCATCCTATGAAAGTACAATCTAATTATCAAATAATTATGAAATGCCCATATTGAGCAGCACATACCATTTAATGAGTCTACATCCTTAACAAAAGAGGACACATACAAAGTGGGATCTGCGGCATACATACAAGAATTTTTCTATAGTTCACATGAACCCTATTTTGATTTTGATACCAGGTACCAATTCTAATTTGATGAAGCTAATATGCCTTGATAATGGGGAAATTCAATGGAATGTCTTAGCATTACGGGATCTTCCTAAGGTTCCTGTCTTCATATAAAGAATGATGTCAAAGGGAAGAGAACCTTCTTTTATCCCATTTTTCTATGATCTTCATAGAACATGGCTTAGTATTTTTATTTATATCTATGTTTGTGCATCTTTATACACATGTAAGTTCCCTATGTATATAACTGAAATACTACGTATACTATTAGCTCCATTAATATATCAATAGCTATATTATATAACTGACACCCCAGACCTATGTTAATATAATCCAGGTACTTATATTATCACATTTCATTCTCACGAAAGTTCTCTGATGAAGATGTTAGTACCATTTTACAGATGAGAAAACCTGACAAGAGCCAGAAGTTCAGTGACAGGCATGCTTGCCCGGTTAGGTCTCATTCATTCATTCATGAGGCACTCATGCAGCTGCTGTATATTGGCATTAAAGATACAAAGAAGGTATAAACACAATCCCTGCCTTCCAAGAATTTAAAGAACTGTGCTGGAGCAGAATTTAATTTTATAATTTCAAAGGTAAAAGAATGCCAATTGCAGTTTTCTAACATCTTCTTTAGGCCTATATGGCCAAGATATATGTGACCTCTAACTGTAAACACCTTTGTACTAGTGGAAGGTGATATCCTGAAAAACATTTTTTAAATGTGTCTAGGCCTCCTGGAACCTACTCATTCGTTAAGTCATTTGTGAAATGACACAGACCAGTGCTCAGGAACTTCTTCCCAGAGCAGCCTACACATAGCAAATAATTTTTATGATGGGTCGTTCCCGAAAGGGTTAAAGTTAGCTTCTCTGGGACACATAATGGGAAAGTAGCTGAACATGATTTCAAAGGGATTTTTTAGGAGAGAATTCCAGTTACAGAGAAGTAATTTCCCTTTCTAGCTTACTAAGCTCTATTTCAGGCTAATGTAGTTTCAAGATCCATATCCCTTCTCCCCTTATTTCAACAGATATTTTGAATATGAAAATCTTATGTCAAAACTTAGCTGCAGACTTCATCATGCTTTTGAAAGGCTAAGTAAGAATTCTGTTTCTAGCAATAAAAAGATTTGGATCAGAAAGATTCTTTGCTGGCTAGAGTTCCTTGTGGGGTGGCAGTTCAAGCAGTCTTTAATCATATTTTTGTTGATTATTTATTAGTTTCCCTGGGAAATCAAAGACACGGTAACGTAAAATGTGTTTTCCTTAAGATATTTTATGGATCAAATTCACAGAAAAGGAATAATGGGAACAACACTTCTATTTGCTGATATGGACTAGTTGGGAATGAAGACAACCTTTCTCGAGCCAGTGCCACCTGCGAAATGACACGAGTGGCCACGTGCACCAACCCCAGGTTCTCACCACTCGTGAGTGAAGAGTGCACATCGCCAGTAAATCAGAACTACAGAGAACTGGAACTAATTGAAGTGAAAGGACAGGCTCTAAGCCAGCTGTTTGGATAAACCCACCCTGAACCAAATGGAAGACTGCTGCAACTCAATACCTGTGTATTGCAGTCATCAGCCTAGGGGGTGCGTAACACAAGCTGGTGGTGTTTGTCGTCATAAGGAGTGTGAAGGCAGACTTCAGTCGCAACAGCGTGGCGCTGCCAGCCTGTGGCGACCTCGATGGATATTGGACTCGCTCCCGGGGAGCCAGACGCTGGCTCTGTTCCTGGAGGAGGTGAGAGAAATTATGCAGTGTGTTTACTTATAAAGATCTCCTTGATCACATGAAATCAAAAGATATTTGAAGAAACAATATGCTAAAGTAAAACACAAAGGAAATATGATCCGTTTTGTGCCGTCGAGGTCAGTACAGTCTGGCGCGCCACAGATGAGCAGGCACGAAAATGGCGGGGAAATCCAGAGTAACGACACACATCTGTGTCACAGAGGCAGCAGCCCACGGTAATGAAGAGCAGGACTCTAGAGCCAGATGAGCTGAGTTCACATCTCACTCTGTCACTGATGGCTATGAGACGTGAGGCAGGTTCCCTTTTTCTCTACTGAGATCTTCATCTGTGAAATGGTGACAGTAAGAATACTGTCATCTCATAGGCTTACTGTAAGTAAATATGAAGCCATGTAGCATGCTCCCTGGTATATCTTAATAAAAACTATGTGAGTTGACTTCGTCTGCTAGATCTGAAGTCACAAACTTAAATGCCACTCTGCTCAGGAGCACAGTCCTCACTGACAGCAAAAGTACAGCCGATAAGAGAGTGGTGGGGTAGTAGCAGTCTGTTCAACTGCTGTCACCACTCTGGTCTGCACTGGCTGTGGCCAGATGGCCATGCTGTACACTCAGTGTTACTATGGCTTCCCAATTAAAAAAGTTTTTCAGTTCATCAAACTATGTTCTTTAAATCTATAAATTACACCAGAATTTTTTTTAAAAAAAGTGCAAAGCTTGGTTAAGTCTGAGAGAGAGAAGCAAGAAAGAAAAATGGAGAATGCCCATAAACAGGACAAGAAAGGAATGAAAATGTACTGGGAAGAAGAACAAGTGAGTAACAAAATTAGCAGTTTGGGGCTTACCCATAATCAGTGCCTGATACTGGTTCCAAGATGCTATCTCCCAAGAGCCCAGTTCCCAGGCTGCATTCCAAACTGGGTCTGCCCAGGCCTCCCACCAAATCTTTTGCCAGTCATACTTGCCAGTACATTCTGCTTTCACAAGTTGCCAACTTCTCTACCAACACTCTGTCCCACCTGCCTCCTACATACACATCTGGCCTCTCTGCTTTGAATCCAGCCCAGTAATCTTCAGTAGTATCATCAACTTCCTCTGTGACTCACCCACCCAGCCACTCTGCTCAGTGCTTCATGGCAAGACTCAACCTGAACCTTCCTTGGAGAAAGAAGAATTAGTGTCAGAGTTGAGTTGAGGGTTCAGCTGTGAAATGAAGTTTCCCACACTCATAGGCTTGCATGCCAATGAGGAACGAGTTTATTTTTGACGACCGCTAGCCATGAGCTTTATGCAGACCCCAGAAGACTAGGGAACTCTGAGCTAATGTAACCGTCCTTCCAAGCTTCAGTAACTGTAATACGTCCTTTTTTTGGTTGTGGGAAGAGTGCTAATTCTTTCGCTTTAATACAATTCCTTTTCTCCTAGCTCTTCATATTTGTAAATCTTCAGTCAATGTATGTGGGAAATCAATATGACACGCTCCAACCCAATTGTAATAGTCAGAGCAAGACCGTCCTAGACTTTAAAATCAGCCCTGTTGACACTTAATATTTTTTCTACCACTCTCTGGCCCTTCATCCCCACCTGCTGATTTTTCTGAAGGCAAGGTTCAGGACAGTGAGAGTCACAGGATTTTAAATAACTTAATTCCTAGGTGTGTTTGGTATGGAAACAAAGATAACCCTGTTCAACAGTGAATTTGTGCCTCTGGGTGAATGGCCAGGTGTTCTTTCAACTGAACTGTGAGACTAATTTCTTCCTGGCCTGTGGAAACCAGCTGAAGCAGTAGGCCAGCTGGTATATCTTCAATCTTGCATACCAACATCTTTCTCTGATTCACAGATTTCCTTTATCCCCAGCACTTCCTCTGGTATGCGCATCCCAACAGTAAGCGATATCTCTTATTGGATTTGGGCATTTAAAAATTGTGAGTCTTTCAGAGGGGAGGGGAGGGGAAGAAGGGTGGATGGTTACCTAAGACTATTTCCAGAGGGAACTTCACTTTAATCTCACCCACCTTTAACTCTCCAGCATCAGATGATCTCCACATTCCCAGGGAAATGACATGGAAGTAATTGAGGATGGCGTTATGAACATTACTCTTTAATATTTAAATGATCTCAGAGAATACACAGTTAATTTACAGCCAGTTATCCGTGAATAGGACAATAAAATAACAAGCTCTGGAGATTCTTATCTAGAGGAGAACTTTCTTTTGAAATTTTTCTGATGACTCTCAGTTGCCAAGCACAGGCTTTTTGTATAAATTGACTCACTTTCAATGATGTGAGATTTGGAGAGAGTCAGATTTACCTGGTGAGTCACAGGGCAAAACTTGGTGTTAGGAAGCAGAAGCCTGTACTTGACAGTCTGGTGGTTCTCAGAATACCAGATCATATCTGTAATTGATTTTCCCAAATAACTGTGACTTACAAGATTCTCCTTGCACAAAAGAAAATTTAAAAAAAGGGTATTTGAAAGTCACAAGTAAGTAATAGAGGACCTTTGGTAACTTGAAGCATGTCTTCTTTCAGCTGTGTGCTCCTGGGGACACTTCCAGGAAAATCTCTCTCTTGTCTTACAAGTATTGAAAGCAATGCGTTTTTCTTTGCCCATGATATATGCTTGTTTTTCCAAGAGTATGCAGTGCTGTGGTCAGAACTCACTCTGTTTTAAGAGACAGAGTTTACAGGGACACCCCCAATATGAAGGTCTGAGGCCAACTGGGGAACTTTAGCATGGAGTGCATGAGAATGTTAGTTGACTGAGCCAAGTCATCACTCAGGTGGCTCCACCAGAGAATGCCATTGTGCTGTCATTCAGTCCAGGCTGACTGGCCTGTGCTAGAATATATGCATGGGTTTTCAGGCAGTTTTAATGGAGAGGCATGTCTTGGACATTTAAACTACTAAGTCCCTTAAACTGGAGAGTATCTGATGTTTCCCCATGACAAAACCCAATCTGTTTCGTGTGAAGTTTTGTGGCAGCCTTTACTCCAAAGCATCTCCTCGCCTCTGCTGTTTACCGTGTCGTAGCAGCACTCTTTTGCATTGGTCGCAGTTAACAATAGTTAAAATAGCGGTCGCAGTTACAATAGTTAAAATAGCACCTTTAAAAGCAAGTTATTTTTTCAAACGTGCATTTCCCTTGGCTGGTAGCTAATAATAAAGCTATGCCATGACAGAAAGGCCCCCAGGAGAAAAGATTTGGACAGGAGCAGAAATTTGGGACACATTTTTTTTTTTAAAAGATTTAAAATTCTAAGGCTTTGAGGAAAGTCAACTTAAAAATGTGATTAACAGCTATTCATGTTTTGATTGCTTACCATCTGCCAAGCACTGTGCTCCTTCTAGACTGAAAAATGTCTGCCTGTTCAGCAGGTGCTCTGTTATTCCTATTTGCCAGATGAGAAAGCTGAGGTTTCTAAAGTGACTAACAAGATAGACAGCCTCCAGCCAGTGGGGGAAACAGAATTCCAACTCTCATCGTCAGCCTCAGAGCAGCGCTCTTGGCCATTTCCCTGTCGTGCGTCATAAATCTTTTCCTGCTACAGCAGCAGAGGTCACAAACTAAGAACCAACAGGCCACATCTAGACTTGGGTAACAATAATAGCTATTGAGCAACTACTGTGTGTCGAGATTACTTTGTGCACTTTCATCGTTTTCCTTTATTTCTTCCTCAGAATTATTCTATGAAAGTAGGTGGCAGTTAGAATCCCCATTTTGTGTAGAAGGAAAACCGAAGTTCAGCTTAAGTACCGTGTCCCAAATATTAGCCAAGCTAACACCCCATTCCACACAGTCTGGCCCCAGAATCCACACTCTTAACCATTATGCTAAAAAATGCAGGCGTGTGCCAACATTTTAAAACCTGGATATTTTGCATATAAAAGAAGATGTATGACTTCTCTGGAAGAAAAAAATGATCCGAAAGGTTGACCAATGCTTGGTCCCCTTCCACCTGGGTAGCTGCCCGTTGTGGAAGGAATACCTCCCGCCTGGGTCGCCACCACCCTGTGCTTTGACTGCAGTGCTCCTTTGTTGCCCGTTGGACTTTGGGGACATGCTATTTTGGACCCCGGTCTAAGGAACTGCTCCTCAGTCCTGGAGCCCGAGAGTACAGCAGCCTCAGGGCCTGTGTATTTTATGAGTTTTAATAGAGCACAAGGTATTCTGTGCTCTCTAAAAGCATTCCCCCCAAGGAGCAACAAACTCCTCCCCGTCTTCCCTGTCCTCCGTCCCTCAGAGAAGGGCACCTCTGCAAGTCTAGTATTTGTGCCCAGCCAGGTGGGAAATGTGAGCTTTGTCACCTTCTCTCTCTCTGTCTGGTTGATGGCATTCTGGTGGCACTTGGTTGGCGATAACTGAGGTGGTAACAGCCACTCCAAACTTTGACATAGAGCTGGTAGACTATTGTGTGACAGAGACACACTGCCTCTCTACGTGTCCCAACAAAATACAACTCTCACACCCAGAAACGGGGAGAAAGATTTTGGCAGGCACATGCCTCCCTCCCCAGCTGAGATATTTTATATTTAAAAGGGGCTTTTCTAAGAACTCAGTCTTGCTTCCTTGTCCCATGTTGGGCCACATCAGTGCGTTATTGGTGAGATAATGAGTGGCGTTCACCCAAGGGTAATCCTTTCAGGGATTTTGATGATGCAGTAAATCATGAGTGTAAAGCCTGAGTGGTTTATGCCATTAAAACCTCAAGATAGAATTAGACTTGTAATCACCGCTTGCCCATGTTTTGTCATTTATGATAATTATAGTAGTAATAATCCGTGTATTGTTGAGAAGTAGCAGTCAGAAGCATCCATCAATTTTTTATCGACACCAAATCAAGTTGATACTTCATCTTTGCTGCAAAAATGTAGATTGCACCAATTAGTCTAAAGAAATTGGCCAGTCATTAGCAATGAAGTAAGCAGTTAATCTACAGAATGTTTCTGGTCCCTCTGATGCCAACAATTCCTCTTAATTATGTGGAATATTGTGAGCTTCTCTGGGACTCTGTCAATAGTGCCACTGGTGGCTTAGATGCAAAGAAGCATCTCTGTCCCGGCTTTTATTTAAACGAATGCACTCATACCTCACAGCCCCCTCCTTTACCCTCTGTGCTTCCAGGCAAATTTATTCTGAAGCAGAACCCTAGAATCAAAGCAATTGGCATTTTCTTTTTCTTATTTAGAAATAGGAATTTTTCCCAATGGGCTTCTTCAGTGATGATGTGTTAGCTCACCATACCACACCACTTATTAACTGTTCTTGTTCCCCTTACCCAAATCATGGAGCAATCATCTCCTTTCAAAAAAAGAAGAAGAAGAAGAAGAAGAAGAAAAAGAAGAAGAAGAAGAAAAAGAAGAAGAAGGAATGAAGAAAGGAAAGGAGAGAAGAAAAAATCCAACTAGTTATGAAGAAATTCTGGTGCTAATGAGGTTTCTGCATCTGCCTCAAATCTTTTCCCCAGGCTAGCCCCATCTTCCTCTCTAGACATTTTCAGTTGGAATTGCTCAGAAATTGTACTAAGCAGTTGAATAATGCAGGGTGGAAATTTCAAATATATATATATATATATATACACACACACACACACACACACACACACACACACATATGTATACACATACACACATATATATGTATGTATGTATCTGGGAAAATACAGTACCCCTCATCCCCTTTCAGTGCACCAACTCTGTGACCATTTCTTGGTAGAGTTTATTCTGAGTTCTTAAAGACACACATGTTGAGTTTTGTTGTTTTCATGTCATTATTGTCACAGTCTTCTCTTGATATTTGTCATGATAATTTTGTCACTTCACTACTGTTTTAACTCGCATTTTAGTTGATGCCTAATACTCTGACAAATGTAAGAGCACAGTTGGCCCTTGAACACGCACAGATTTGAGCTGCAGGGGTCCACTTATGCATGGATTTTTTTCAATGAAATATATTGGGATTTTTTTGAGATTTATTTATTCCAATTTGAAAAAACTCACAGATGAGCTGCATAGTCTAGAAATATTGAGAAAATTAAGAAAAGTTGTGTCATGAATGCCGAAAATACAGGTAGATAATAGTCCATCATTTACTACCATAAAATATATACAAATCAATTATGAAAGGTTAAAATTTTTCAAAAACTTATGCACACCAAGTACTCGTGGGCTACATGGTATCACAGTCTGAAGAAATGTAAACATGCAGTATTAAGTCAGAACTGCTTATAATTAACTGCAGGTACATGCTGTACTACTGTAATAATTTCATAGCCACCCTTTTGTTATTGTAGTGAGCTCAAGTGTTGTTGAGTTCCACTTAAAACAATGTACGATACTAATCATCTCCACATGAGCAATTCTCTTTCCAGTTAAGTAAAAAATATATATTTATACATACTGGATTTTCGACTACTTGGCAGTCAATGCCCCATACCTCTCATGTTGCTCAAGAATCATCTGTGTATAATTCTCCATATGTTTGATTATTTTCCTGAGATAAATAATTGCCCAGAGTGAAACACGATCAAAATTCATAAGCCTCTTGATAACTGTTGGTCCACGTTGACAAACTGCTTTTCAAAAGAAGTCTACCAAGTTAAATCAAAACCCTGTCAGCAAGATGTGCGATAGCAGTTTAATTTCAGTGAGTGAGATTTAAATTCAGATGTGTTGACATGCTTGTAGCTAAGCTAAAAATGTAAGTACAACTCCTTCATAATGAACAAATGGGTACAGTATCAAATGGTGCTCTGGCTCAAATTGGCTTAAACAAGGGCAATTATTATCTCGTATTACAGGAAGTTCAGAGTTAGGACAGCTGTAGGTGTGATATGATCATACACCCAATGATGTCACTGAAGACCTGGATTCTTCTCGTGTAAGTGCCACCATCATAACCTTTCCCATCACACTGGCTTCCTCCGTGTGTCAAATGGCTGCAGCTGCTCCAGTCTTCACATTCAGATGTAGAAACAACAGAGATGCAGAGAGTTTGGCTCTTGTAGTGTTTCCTCCTCAGGAAGGTGGAAATTCTTCCTAGAAACTCCCAGTTGACACCCTCTCTGGTGTCATTGCCCAGACCTGGGTCAGATGTTCCTTGCTAAACCAAACAAAGACTGGCAAGGAGAACAGAAACACCATTATTGGCTTATTAGCCAAGATTTACTCCTGAGCTGACAATGGAGTCAATTTTCTCTGAATGTTGAATAGCTGGATAAATAGGGTTTCTGTTAGCAAAGAAGAAGGAGGGAGTATTTGTTGGGGAAGTAACCAAAGTGGCTCCCGCAGACACCACAATTTTCTTTCTTCTGTCTCTGACTCGTTCTTCAAACCCATTTAACCTTCTGCAGCAACAGTTTGTGCATTGAATGGATATAGACAAAATATATGCAAGTGCTGGGCTTTGGCCTGTGTGTAAGGAAGATCTTCACGTACAGTGATCCTGCTCCTCATTTCTTTCACATTTTTCTGAAGACCTACCTCAGAGCTGGGCCCCAGGAGCTCCTCTATATTTATATACCTTTGGTATATATATATAGAGAGAGAGAGAGAGAGAGAGAGAGAGAGAGAGAGAGAGGTATATATGTGTGTGTGTGTGTGTATATATATATATCTATATATATATCTATATATATATATAGATATAGATATATAGATATAAAAATGTGTGTGTGTTCCTATGAGGAAACCGTAGAACTGGCCTCCTCTTGGAGACTTTCTTGTTCCGCAGACCTTTGACATGTAGCAGTGTCATTGTCCCGGCTTCTGCTGAGACTGAGGGTGCCCAGCCAGAGGAGACAAGTCTCGATTTCCTGTCTGAGTTACTCAGACTCTGTGCACAGCCCAGTGTTTTGGACATTTCACCCCTCACTGGGGCCCCAGTGAGAGAGCTGGAAGAAGGGAGGACCGAGGACTGAAAATCCATCAGACGCGTCCTGTTTCTTCTCATTGGAGAATGGCTGAAATTCCCACGTCAAAGAATATCTTAAAAGCAACCTCGTCCTTTGCTACACTCATCTTGCCACTAATTGTACAAAGTATTAGGAGCATTATGATTCAGTGTCAGATAAATAAGTCAAACCATAAAAACAGCAATGACAGAAGAAAATATATCCCTGAATAGAAGATATCGGCTTAAATATACTGTACTCTGTGCCTCAGAAACTCAGTACTGTTTTACATTTCAGGTATTTAATTGGACCACAGGGTACAGTCGCTGTCTCTCTATTCAGGCCCGACTTCCCAATATTACTTGGTACCAGGCTTAGCAAGATGACCTCGAATCAAGGCTGCTCCTTCCTTCAGCCAGGTAGATGAGGGCCCAAAATACACTTACTTCCTGCTGCACAATGACGGTCACCTTGTTTCAGGTTTTCTGGATGGAGACCTCCCCCCACCCCCACCCCCACCCCCCAAAAAAGAAAAACCACTCCACCCGCTACGCTTGTGTACTTTTTTTTGCTTTACAGTTTCATAAGGATTTTTACAACATAATTACATGTTCTAATTATAAGATTACATACGTTTCTACCACTTATATAATCAAGTGTAATTATACTGGCTACTTGAACAGACAATGGTAAAAATTACTTGAAGCAAAAATTACACAACAAAATGCTATTTCAAAAAGGCTTTGGAGCATATTTGCTATAGACCCAGCCCCTTCCCCCCAGAAAAGAAGTAGATCAAGGTGAATATAATAGCCTGCAAGTAGCTATTCGTGTTTTCATAAGCTATGCCATTATTTCAGAAGGTTCGTCGTTTTCGAACTTTTTCAAGCGCAGCCCTACCTGTGCAGGAGCTGCTCGAGTTTTGCTTTTTGTCTCTTTTCCCTGCTCCTCTGCGTCCTTGCCTCTGTGCTTCCTACTCCTCTCCCCTTTCCATCGTTCTTTCCTCCTCCTCACCGCTCCCTTTCATGTAGGGGCCAGGAGCAGGGTGTGACACTCTAGGCTGAAGGAGAGATATAGAGTAGATTCCTAGCATGTTATTTGTCGTTGCTCTACAGGAGGAAAAAAGAGAAAAGAAAGCAAACACACACTACCATGTATGAAAATTTGGTGCCTTTGCAATGAAGCATGCTATTGGCCAGTTCCTGAAGAACAGCATTCTAATTTATTAGCCTTGTTTCTCCCATTCCCTGCACACAAAATAAATGGAGAGGTAAATTTTCATCAACTCCTTTGCCTCAGGTGTTTTTTCAAGAAAATTTTTCAGCAAAATATTTTCAAACCAGTTTTCAAAGTGACTTGTTGTTGGGCTCTTGTTTTCTAGGATATTTCTCCAGAATCTTTCCATCACTTCACTTACTGGGTTTTCTTTATTTTATCAAAGTCCTAATCATCTGTCCTGAGTTTATAGTTCAGAGGAGTTTTGGAGGGACTAGTCATATTCTCTTCAGGACAGTATCTTAGGTGTGCTGCTCATGGTCCATATGGAGCAAATTAGAGAGTGAAAGAATGGAGCTGCCGCTGTTTCTGATTGGTTACGGTAGTATTAAAAAAAAATTGACTTGCCCTGCACTGGAGAAGAAAGATGGATAAAATGCTCTTTGAACACACTAGTCTTTTTTCTTTTTTTTTTTTAATGCCGGTACAGAAGGGTTGCATTTATATTTGGCTTTCCAGACCTGTCTCTTGACCTTCTAATTACTTTATTTGAAACAGCACTGAGGGTATAATAAACCTGGAGGTTGCCTCTCCTTTGCTTTATCATAAATTAAAGCTGCTGGTTTGTTGAGGTGAAAGTGGAGGCAGAATGTTCATTACGGCTCAAATGACGGCTTGTCAATAGCAGTGCTTTTTAGTTTGTTCTAGTCAGCACTTGCTGTGCATTTTGTTGGACCACTGGGAAATAAATACAACAAGATTATACATTTGGAATACCACAAGAGTTCACGGGGAAAAAAACACAAATGATAAATTATACACTTGGTAGAAAGTGACAAGCTATCTTGTGCTATTAACAACCAAAGATAATTGCAACGAATTGTAATTGCAGTTTGCAACTTACAGTACAGTGTGTCCAACATCAATCTTAATAGTGAACAAAGCAATTTATATTAAAACTTAATTCACTTGGTAACTTTTCTGCTGTATACACAGGAGCTAACAGATGTAGCTTTTCAGAAAGTTCAAAGGCATTTGAAACGTGGCAAGAAATGCTAATGCAGTAAGCCTTGGAGAAATATTGCATTACTACTTGTAATGAAAACAAATGTGTGTCATTATCTCCTAGTTTGTGTTTATTTAATAAAATATGCAGTTTGCACATTGGCGAATTCAGTGTTTCTGAATGACTGTGGAATGATGTTCTATTTGGAATCAGAGGCCAAACAGGACTAGCAGTTATGCTTCCAGTAGAAACAGTCTGCTTTACTGTCGTGGGAGCGTGCACCTTAATGCTTCGCTGGGCTTTGTATGAGACGTAACAGCAAACTGGGGTAACTTTATTCATGACTTTCCTTAGATTGGATGTCTTTGAAGCAAGAAAGGGCGATCTCCTGGAATTACTTACGAGAACAAGCATATTCGTTTTGCGAGCTTGACTGATGGCCACTGGAGAAGTTGAGTGACATCTCTAAACTGATTAGGGCTTTAGTTCAAATAATCTTCTACCTTTTTCATTAATTTATTCCTTAATGCTATTTTGCTGCTCTTCTACCAAGGATAATAATCTCACACTCGCTGACCTCCATGAGTGGATGACCTGGAGCCCATAACTAATCTTATTTACTCCCCTGACCAGCCGAACTTCATTTACCTTGACTGGATAAAGAGCCTTGCCTTGCTAAGCCCCCCTCCTTTGTAGCGTTGTAGTTAATCTACAGTGAAGGGGGGACACAGGCTTTCCACCCAATATCCAGGAGCATCCTGGGGCAGTAGGTACTTTTCGTCTTTTCTCTTCCTTTCTTGAGTGCTGTTTTCCCACTTCATCCCTCCCCCACCCCGCTTTTCAAATTGTGAAAATGATAGAGAAAAATCGGAGGGTCTAGGAGTTATCCACAGTCCCACTCTTCTATCACAGCCGTTTTGATTTTGAAAGTTAATTTCTTATCAAGAGGCAGAGGGATACATTGTGCAATTTAGTAATAAGTGTTGAATACATAGGATTTTGTATTTTGCTTTCTTATTTAAAACCAAAAAGTGTTTTTGTGTTTTAATGACTGATTAAGAATCCATTAAGGTTTCATACTGTATTTTATCTCGTCACCCTGCACTATTGAAAAGTGGGGTTGCTCCCACTTAGTTTCACGGTGACGATAATGCTACAATAAAAACTTCTTCGGATGCTGTCACCTTTGTGATTGCTTCTCTGGAATGCACTATTAGACGTGTAAGGGTTAAGTAAAAGTTGTTAGCATTTTTGTGGTGTAAACATCTTGCCTTACTTACTGAAATAAGTCCCTGGACTAGTTTTAGTAGTTCATTTTCCCACCAGCTGTGTCGGAGGAGCATACAATGTTATCACAGTGGCATTGAAATTTATCCTGGTTCTTCCAATTGCAAACCGAATGACATTGGCCAAGTGACATAACCCCTCTGCTTCATCTTAATCTCATTAGTCCCCATCTGAAGAGAGGGGATAATAATAGTACTTAGCTCCTGGATTATTGTGGAGTAATCTACTAATTTACGTATGGAAAGCTTTCGGAATAGTGTCTACCACATAGGAAGCACTCAGTGAAGGTTAGCTGTTATTCTCCTAATTTAATATCATCTTCTATTTAAACTGCAGCATTTAAAGGAAATGTTGTAGTCCCTTGAAGCTAAGTCGATAGACTCCGTAATCAGCAACTTCTGTCTGTATTTAGTGAAAAAAATATAATTGCTTAGGCAATGAGCCATAAGAAGAATTTCGCAGTAATGAGTATTCTGTCTGTAAGATAGCACCTTCTCTTAGTTTATAATAATACAAAATAAATAACTTCTTCCAGAGCCATCTAAACAGAACTTAAAGCCTGAGGGTCGTGGCATGTTGTTTCTGTGTGTCTCATATTCTCATATTCAGTGAGAACCCAGGTTCCCTACTTTTACACATCCGGCTCTGTATTCAATAACAACAGATATTGGTTGGTTTTTAAGTAAGACAAAAAACTGGTTTTCTGGATCTCTTCATTTGGAAATTTTCAAATTTATGAGTTCTTGAAGAAAAACTGTAGTTATAATATTCCATGGGATGACTTCAATGAAGCACAGCTTCTGCAGCCTAGTAAGACTTGAGCCTAGCACCTTCTGGAGCAGGGGTCAGGGCTCTCCCTGGCTGACCACAGAGCCCAGGTCCAGCTGCCCTTGGCGGGGCATTACCCACTCATGGCATAGACCTTCTTTTAAGCCAAACGAATGTGGTCATGTAATGGCTTCCTTCTGGTAATTTCTGACCTAGAATTCTTTGGTTGCATGCAACAGAAACAAATGCTGGCTAACTTAAGAAAAAAAACAGGTTCTTTTTTGGAAAGGAATTGGAGTGGTTTATAGTACCCATGAAAAATAACTCAGAAGAAGCAGTGTAGGAAGCAGCAAAGTGTGGGCACTCGTCAGAGTGCAGCTATTGCAAGGAGTAAACTCTGCTCCACTCAAGAGTAAAAGTCTCTCTGGGCTCAGCCTGCATATTGAGGCCGTTCCTCAGCTAGAGGAGGCCAGTGGACCTTGGTGAAAATCACCCTAAGACTGCACACTTCTCGGGAAAGAAATTGCCCCTAAGAAAATTGGAGTTCTGTTGCAGGAAGAAGGAGAAATGGAGGCTGGAAGCTGAAAATAACAAAGGAACACTGGACTTTTAAAAGATTATATAACTATAGTAATTCCTCAACACTCATGATTGAGAAAACAGCTAAATAGTTACAGACACCATGAAGCATTTGACCACCCATTTGCCATTGCTTATGACATTTGCCCTAGAGATAAATGTGACCTTTGTTTATTTTCATTAATATTTCATTGAGGACCCACATAGAACAGGCATTTTGCAGGAGAAATGTCTCAGGTTTGGCTGCAAATATCACAGACCTGAAAGAGGCTTGTACCACATAGGGAATTCTATTTCTTTCACGTGTAAGGAGCTCACACATCATAGACTGTCGTGGTGGTTCTACATTTCCAGTGTTTATGGCTCCTTCAGGCTCTCCTCTGCCATGCTTTTGACGTGACACCTATCTTCTGGTTTCCTTACAGTTTCTACATCTCATCTACGTTACGGGTAGGAAGAAGGAAGAAAAAGAGGGAAGGCAAATTGCCTGGCATTTGAGTCATGCCTGTTGCCTTTATAAGGAACTTCCCCTGAAGTCCTACCCAACAGTCGCCACCTAGATTGCATTAGCCAAATCTTAGTTACACCTATCGATAAGGGAAACTGAGAAATAGTTTTCAACTGGGTACTTGGCTGCTCCCAACAAAGTCAGGATTCAGTAAGGGAGAGAGAAGAGGAGAATCAGTGTTAGGAAGGTAACCAGCAGTTTCGGGTCTCTCCCCCCACCCCCCATCTGAAGCAGACAGTCAACTCCGCGTGCTCTCTGGCGGCCCCTGATACCAGCCAATATCCTCGATGAGATGCCAGGAGAGTAATATGAAGCATTTTCTAGGGGAGAGAGAGAAGTAAATGGATTGAATGATGAAAACTTTAGATCATTAAATAAAGTTCCAGCATTTTCTTCTTGCCCAAAACATTCGCAACGAACTCTGTGGAGTAGGAACTGAAGGAAAAAGTGCCATGCCATTTTTCTTTGGCCTTTTTGCAATGCAACAGGACAATCAATACAAATCTTTGCAGTAATCATATATTGATTTTCCTAGAATATAACTCCATTTAAAGCACTTTTATCCCCAAGAGTAGAAACATTGGAGGCTATCAAAGGAGGAAGTAGGTTACCCTGACCCCATCTGCAGTGCACAATTGATTAACAGAGGATAGTTAGAGAGAGAGACAGAGAAAGAAGAGAGAAGTCACAGAAAGGTTAACACCAGCTAAAGAGAAACATGATCATAGGACATTAGGCTTTTGGTAAAATCATAAGGTCGGGATAAGATAATGACACCATCTAAAATTACACAAGGTTTTGAGTACTTAGCATATTCTGACCACCACCACCCAGTTTGGGGGATCAGCAGATTTGGGGGACTGGCAAAGTTGTCAACAGGCATGGGCCAATTGACATGTTTAGATTCTATATTGATGTGCTGACTTCATAAGAGGAGTAATAATATTAATTTATTTTTTCCTGAGTCATTCAGTCACTAAGTACTAAATTAATACTTTAGGATACATCATAATGAATGTTTCTTTGCTCCAGACAAAACTAAAAGAAAAAAGAGAGAAAAATGTTTAGAACTTGGCATTTGTATTCCTTTTCTTAAGAACCACAAAACATGAAAGTACTACTCCTTTCCTCCTCCTCCTCCTCCCTTCAATCCCTAACAATAAAAACCAAACAAAACACCTTCAGAAAATCCCAAGAGTTTAGGTGTGCGGAATACTTCTATATGCAGATGTCTTCATCTCAGAGACAAGAAGTGTAATTGCATGGTAATGCTGAAAAACGCAAGTTCTGCTCTGCGTCTGGCCCGACTAACTGGGGTTTCACCAGAACGGAGCATGATGCCTCCTAAAGTGGTCCCAAGTTACTGTCTCTTATACAACCCTTGCTGAAAAGACAAGAGGGGGCTCTCGTGTTTTCTTGTTTGCAGTATATTATTCTCAGTGTGTTTCTCTCCCTAAATCCCTCTTGTTTTTAGTATCAAGCCTGGGTTCTCACAAACAAGCTCTTTATTAAATCACAAGGTGCAGGCCTCATTACCCTTCTCAATGTGCTGTTCTTGACACTGTTTATTTTACTGGCAACTTCAGGAGTTTGCCTTTTGTTTGGTTTTCGCTTATTTATTTATTTATCTGGCTTCCGGCAAAGCAACGAGTACACACTGTTAGATAAAGTATCTTATCTGTCAGCAGCGCCCTGGTGAAGTAATCATAATTCAATAGGCTTACTAATCAAGATTGGAGATGAATGTTTTGATAGAGCAATCAGATTTGTCTAATCTATCATTTGTTGACAGCTGTTGCGGGCAGAGTGCAAACTTGGCAGGGGTAGACCTGTTTCTGATTCCTTTGGCTGGGCCCACCAGGTGGGTAGCATCGGGCGGGTAGCATTGGGCGGTCATGCCGGGGACCCAGGCCTGACAGCTAATTGAGTTCTTTCCCTGCTCTGTTGAATCCTCCCTCTCCTGCCGCCAATTTTCAGGATACTTGGAGTGGAGTTCAGCGCTTGAGACCCTCCTGCTCCTGTGACCAACAGATTTGGGGATATAATATTCCTTTGTCACTTTCATCTAATAGTGAATGTGGCCAAGCCAAATGACAAAGCTCAAGTGTGATTTATGGTGTCACCTGCAAATAGTGGTCAGAGGGGAGAAAAAGTAGATGCAATAGATTATTCAACCTAACTGATGACAACTCTTGTCATGTCACATGTCACTAGAATCTGTACCCCATTTGACAGTTGTACATTCTTGGGGGTATTTAGAGCACACCTGGCACATCTGCTCACTGGAATTGTGTGAATAAGAACTTCTGTTCTAGATTAATGTTCCACTGTATGCAATGTTTATTGTATATAAGTTCAGGAGCAAGATCCTGAAATAGAACGTTCTGTTGTGTGTATTACATGGTAGTTGTTAATACATTACTCTGGGAAGTTAAGGATGGAATCGTTTTATAAAGCACTTTTACTAGTGTAATATTTCCTCTTTACAGAAAGCTTAGGAAATTCCAGAGAAGTCAAAATAAATTTCATATAACTCCATTAATTCAGAGTTCATTGATATTAACAATTATCACCCTGTTAATTAAATAACAGTACACAGATGCCTCAGTGAGTGACTTTCTGACACTGTCATCAGTAAAGTATAATTCTGTCTGACATGCTGTTCTGGAATCTGGGAAAAACCAAAGAAAATCCAGAGGAAGCCAGGAAAGTCCGACTTTCTCTCAAGATTTTAGTTTCTGCCTGAAAAAAAAAAAAAAATGCATCTGGGAAAACTCATTTAGACTGTTAGTGTATCTAACTTGTTGGAAGTGACAACTTTTCAATTTCGCAGGCATGTCGCAAGCCTCACTCAGTGAATGCTGGCCACCCTGAGACTTGTAGCTGGGGTAGTAGAGACCAGCAAAGGCGGCGCATTAGCTTATTAGTCTCCAGGTGTAGTTTTGTCGGCGGTCGGCAGCCGCGCTGCGCGGTAATTAACTGCAGCGCTCACCCCGCAGTAGCCCCTGAACAGAGTTGGTGGGTGGAGGCAGAAAAGCGTCCTCACTCTGACCAAGCTTTAGTTACTTTCCTACTAAAGCGACCTCTCCAGGCCCCGTTTTTTCACCTGAGACGTAGGACATAAGGACAAGTTACTTTGTGAAAAAAAAATAACTCATATACTCTTATAACTCCCTCCTTTCTTCCAAAATCCAAGCACATTCTTTGAAATGATCTTTTACAAAATAAAATCATGTGCGTGTGTGTTTATGTATTTATCCATTACTGGTTTGTAAAATCAAAGAGATTTCCAACTTTTTTTTTTTCACTCTCTGAAACAGGTCTCTCTCTGTGGTGGAGACAAAACTGACATTCACTGAACCACAGATGAGCTCATAGGCCATCAGCAGCCTTGTACCACCGTCCTCAATTGATCCCATTTTGTCTCTAGGTAACAGCAGTGAGCCAGACACTGTTTAAGGAATGGTTTGTTTTTCTTTCGATTGTTTTCTAGTAGATTAGTCCACAGTTTCATTTGCGCTGGCCTCTGCAGTTGATTGCTGCTGACCCAAGTTCTTAACTAATACAATGAATTGAACTTTGTAAATCTCTATAAATCACCTCTCACTACTTGCATGAGAAAGGTTTTAGGTCATCAATAAATCCCTGTGTATGGATAGTGGCCACTTCATTTCCAGTCCTCTCGGTTCTCATGAGTGGGAGAATCCCATTTCGAGGACCTCCACTCCTTCAAATCCTGGCTCCATGGCATCTTTCCCAGGGCTCTTTTTGCTACTGATGAAGTCTAGGATGACACATGGGACCACCCTGTCCCTGTGAGAGAGAAAAGCCGGTTCTTGATTTTGCTGTATAATAGCATGACATTGACATAGAGTAAAGATTTATCAGAAACATTAAGAATTTAATATATTTTTTATTCTAGTGCCTTTTACTAGGTATGAGAAAGAAATGCTTCCATTTGACTGCTTAGTCCTAATAAGTAGCCTTGAGTTTTTGTTGTCTTACTGGCAGAAAGAAAAATGCCTTTGTTATATAAAAAGCATTATCAGGGAGCCCTGTGAGTGGATGGTAGATAGTTCTAGATGCAGCCCTAGAGAGGATGAGGGTCATCTGGACAATCGTATTGCTCCTTTTCCATCATTTTCAGCTGGAGATCCAGTGAAACCGTCTTCGGTGTCCAGCCCCCTTTGTCACCTAATGTGGACCAAATCAAGTCTAAAAAAATGGAAATTTCGCATAACTCCATTAATTCAGAGTTAATCAGCATTAACAATCTATCACCTTATTAATTAAAAAGCAGTGCAGATACCTCAGTATGATAGTCATTATCAAAACCAGAGTAATTTGGTGTATCAGGAATGCAAAGAAGTCTAAGACGTAATCCCTTTCTCATCTATTTAGGAAGCTAAGACAAAAAAAATGAGAAGTAAAATACTAATAAAGGATTTAAATCGCTTTTTAAGACAGTACTGAAATGGATATGTCACATAACAGTACATGACTGTCAAAGATATTTGCAGGTTTCTTTGAGAAGAAAAATATTTGTAGATTTTTCTAATAGTAGGGACAAATCCCTCCAATATAAAGAAATTGAAATCGACCTCCGTAAGAATGCTTTTCAGTTTTGAAAATTCAGTGCAAAAGATTAATATTGTTTATGTCACTGGTAAAATCATTACTTTTGATTATCTTGAAATAGAGACATAAAATTCTTAAATTCTTATAGCACTCATGGACCCCCAAGAAAATCCCAGTGGACATCACCGATTCAGGCTAAGTAATCATTTCATTACTGAGGTCCAAGTTCAAAGAGTGGATTCATTTCAAGCTATCTAGGTAAGATTTTATGGGAAAGATGGATTCTGAGTTGGTAGGTAAGAGGGAAACAGATGGTTGGGAGACAGTGGGCCATCCCAGTGGAGTAGAATTCCGTATGAGGGTGGGAATAAGTTCATATAGACCAGGTTTAGTGTATTAGGCTACTGAGCTAAAACAAACTTCAGATATGATATATGGGAGGTACTGAAGGAGGGCTGAGTTCTGGGAAGTCTTCAGAGGTTCCCAGGGCTGAGAGTGACATGATGTTGGTGATATTTTAAGAAGATTAGTCGGATGGCAGGGTACACAATGGATTTGGGTAGTTTTGGTTTAAAGGGCTGCGTCTGAAAAGAAGTCATGTTCCTGAACTGTGGAGATGTGGACATGCACTACGTGAAGCTGTGATAGCAGACGAGAAGTATGAATTTCAAAGGACTTCTAATGTGAAAAAAAACGTCATAGCCAATTGGTTATGGGGATGAAGAAGAGGAAAGAGTCAAGGGTGATTCTCTGATTTCAGACTTGGAAGGAAGCAGACATTTGAGAGAGGTTGTGGCCTCCAAGGCTAGTTTGAGGACAGCAGACATTTGAAGGACACAGCCGTGTGCCTAGCTGTCAGTAAGGCCTAAAGTGCAAGGAAAGAAGCTCAGCCATGACTTTCTCCTGGTTGTGAAAAGCATAAAATAATCCCACGAAGGGTTATTTTAATCTTTGTGTCAACTCAGTGACCGGAGAGAGACTACTAGCTAAAGCACAAAGCCAGTCATTGAAAGGGAAAGATTTATGCATTTTGTAGTGATTTTGGTATTTCATTGTGGATTAGTAATCATCTCGACTGTCTTCTTGCAGGGCTTGTAGTGAAGGGCTTGCTCATGCCCTCATCCCATTCCCTCTTCATTCTTGTCCAGGTTAAAAGGTTTTCATACCACCTTGGTTTTCAGAAGCTGACAGACTGCCAAGGGCCTGTCAATTCCAAGCTGACTTTTTTTTTTCACCTGCTTAAAAAGATACTATTGTCTGTGAAGAACTAGTGCTTTTTCTTCAGTGATGCCACTAAGCCTGGGTAATATTTGAAGAATCGGCTGCTGTATTTCTAACAGAAACGAAGCTGACACTGTGGAGCCGGGAAGCCTCTGGGGCAGTACCCCCAAATCTGAAAAGTGAGGAGAAATGGAGCAGAAAAACTCTGCACCTCTTGCCAAGCCTCTTGCCTGGCTCTGAGAAGCCACATCTGGGTGAAAGGTTCAGTGGAGTGCATGCGTTGTCAAGAATAAAACTGTCTTTATAAGCCTGGACTCCTCCCATTCTGGGGAGTTGGAAACATTTCTGTGTTGGTCAGAAACAAATGAGTCCTGGGAACCCCAAATGATGTGACTTATTAAGAGATGAAAGGCCTCAAGGTCCCTACAACTTTTCAAGTCTCTGACTGAGTGTTTTCAATATTCTCTTGACGTGTCCACGTTCTAGTTCTCTCAGCATCACTTCTGAGCAGTGACTGTAAAAAGGGGTGTTTGCAGGGCCCACTACCACTTTGTGAGGGCATAGCCGTGTTGCCCAAGTTAAAAACCATTTGAAAATCTGATAAAAACAAATGAGGTGGTCATTTCCCCCACTACTGAATGGTGTATGTGAAGTCTTGGCGTTTCACCTTTTTATATAGACTTCATAATAAACGTCGACTTTCCTCACGCTAGGACAGCATATGTTTGTGTAAGCAAGGAAATAGAACTGCTCTCAACAGCATTGTTCTAATAAAATATCTCATGGCTTTTCCATCTTAAAACCAGAGTTTAAGAGCATTACGATTCTAAAATGAAAAGAATTCCCTTGCTGTAAACGAAAAAGAAAGTGATGGAAAAGTTTTAACAACGACAACAAAATGGACCTTGCGTTGTCATCTCGGTGTACCCTTTTGGCTCGAGCACATTGGAAAGAGGAAGCTTTTACTAGGAAATAATCATTTCCAGTTCTGTTACGATCATTATCCAAAAAGCTTCCCAAACACGGTGTACAGCGCTGTGCCTTGAACCTGTTTAGCCACAGGTGGGGAATGAACTGAGCTTTGGAGACCAATAGGATGATGCGAACATGAGACCAAGTGACAGAGGTGTTCTAGGAGTTTTAGGGCCTTGAAAGGGTCATTAACACTTTCAAACCACTGAAGTTTTTTAAAAAAAATTCTCTAGAGCTATACTTTCCCACAATCATATTTCACATTTGTGCATAAATTAGCTTGAATGAATTTTAATCAGCTGGTATCAGTAACTATGCATAGTAAGTTAGCAGCCCCCAGTGATACACAGTGAGTCTCAGCTAAACATAACTGGTATAGTAAATCTCTTCCAAAATAATAGTATATGGTCACTACTCTAAATATTTAGAGTTTGGAATCACCCATTTTAATCATTTTGTGTGCGTTGCACGAATATAGAGTTGATTCCAAGTTCTTCCTTGTGGTTTGAAAGAAGTCATCTCTCAGTGACTGATGTTCAACAAGAAGTACCTTATTGATTGACCTGGATCTGATTTGTCAATTTTGTTATTTTTTGCTGTAAAACAGATACTCTCTTTAGTTAAACTCTCTCTTTTATTTAAAGGTATTTTTTCAATACAAACTTGTAAGAGAAAGAGCCATCTCAGTACTTTCTAGATAGAAAAATGAAAAGAATCACGTTAACAGGCATAATTTCCAAGAGTCATTATAGTCATTTTCAGGCTGTTAGCATCCAGAGATGATCTGAGACCACCAAAACCTCTGCATTTTGGTGGGGACATTGTGGTCCTCGCCCCTCCATCTGTCTATGGTGGCATGGTCGGGGTGGAGGCTGTTTCTCAGCTGAATGCGTAGTCTGCTTTAGATGTCCAGACATGATCTCTTAGCCGGGCGCTGGCTAGAGCAACTCCTCTCCTGGGAGAAAAGGGTCTTTAAGGTATTTGGAGGGAAGGAAAAGAGTTAAGAGGTCTAATCTATAACTCTAAATCCCCAAGCTTGGGGGGAGCTCATTGGCATAGTCCGTTTTAAGGGCTCCTTTGGAGCCATTATCATTTGTCATGCTGAGACCCACTGAAGAACACTTCATTGTGGATCATTGTCCCAGTGTGCTGCACTTTTCAGGGTCTTGGGCAAAGCGGCTTTCCTACACTTCTGGAAACCTTGGGAGAGTTTCGATGTAGACAGTGAAAATGTGTGGTTTTCAGTGAAATAACTGGAATCGTTAGCGATTTCTCTGTCTTCCTCTTACTTCTTTTCTCTTTAAATCAAATCTCATTTTGTAGATTGACCCCAGGTACTGGATATATATTGCATACGTTTCTTTCCCTCTTTTTAATGTCCTTGTTTTTGCAGTTGGGATTCTCTCTCTCTCTCTCTCTCTCTGTCTCTCTCTCTCTCTCTCT